>CAUVYP010001223.1:10000-17500 GCA_963556195.1 Sepiola atlantica
GCAGTTGAGCAAGTTCGGACAGCCTTTCAGCGGAGCCCCCGTAAATCAGTGAGAAGAGCCAGCAGGGAACTTCAGCTTGCTCCAGCAACTATCTGGCGTGTCTTAAGGAAACGACTGCAAATGGTACCTTACAAGCTCAAGTTGGTCCAAAAGTTGAAGGACACTGATAAGCCACTTCGCCGTGACTTTTGCATTGCAATGCAAGAGAAGTTGGAAGATAACGGCTTTGATGACCGGCTTGTTTTTAGCGATGAGGCGACCTTCCATCTGAATGGCAAAGTTAACAAGCATAACACTCGCATATGGGGTACTGAGAATCCTCATGAACTTCTTGAGCACGAGCGAGATTCACCAAAAGTGAACGTGTTTTGTGCAATTTCCAAGAAAGGTGTCTATGGACCGTTCTTCTTTGAAGAGGCAACTATCACTGGTGAATCCTATCTCAACATGCTGGAAGACTGGTTAATGGCTCAGTTGGAACAAGCAGAATCTGATGACTTCATTTTTCAACAAGATGGTGCACCACCACACTGGAGTCTTAGAGTAAGGCAGTTTCTTAACACAAGGCTGCCTGGTAGATGGATTGGGAGATCTGGGCGAGGTGATGACGTTCTCATGCCCTGGCCTCCTAGGTCTCCAGATCTTACCCCGTGTGACTTTTTCCTTTGGGGCTTTGTCAAGCAACAAGTCTATGTGCCGCCCCTTCCAAGAGATATTGACGAACTAAAGGCTCGAGTAACGGCAGTTGTGGGAACCATTGACGTCAAGATGCTGGAACGCGTTTGGCAGGAAATGGACTATCGACTAGATGTCTGCCGTGTGACGAATGGTGCTCATATTGAGCAACTTTGAAGATTCCCAACAAAACTTGAAACTTTAACCTTTCCAACGGTACCAATTTCATTTTTCAACTCCTAATAGTTTTTGAGTTATTAAAAATCGTTATGTTCCCAAGACTTTTGAAACACCCTGTATATATATATATATATATTAATATTTATATATATATATATATATATATTTATATCTATATATATATTTATATATTTAAATATATAAATTTCTGTATATATATATATATATTTATATATATATATTTATATATATCTATATATATCTATCTATATATATATATTTATTTATATATATATATTTATATATATTAATATTTATATATATTTATTTATATATATTAATATTTATATATATATATATATATATTAATATTTATATATATATATATATATATATATTAATATTTATATATATTTATTTATATATATTAATATTTATATATATATATATATATATATTAATATTTATATTTATTTATATATATTAATATTTATATATATATATATATATATTAATATTTTTATATATATATATATATTCATATTTATATATATATATATATTCATATTTATATATATATATATATTCATATTTATATATATAGATATTCATATTTATATATATATATATATTTATATCTATATATATATATATATATATATTTATATCTATATATATATTTATATATATATATATTAATATTTATATATATATATATATTCATATTTATATATATATATTCATATTTATATATATATATATATATTCATATTTATATATATATATATTCATATATATATATATATATTTTTATCTATATATATATATTTATATCTATATATATATTTATATATATCTATATATATATTTATATATATCTATATCTATATATATATTTATATATATATCTATATATATATCTATATATATGTATATATATATATTTATTTCTATATAAATATATCTATATATATTAGTATCTATATATATATATATAGAGAGAGAGATATATATATTTTGCTATATATATATATTTGTTTATTTCTTGCTATATATATATATATATATATATACATATATATTTATATATGTATATATATGTATATAATATATATATGCATATAATATACATATTTATATAATATATTTCTATGTATATATAATATATTTATATATAAATGTGTATAATATATATATATATTTCTTTTTCTCTCTCTCTTTCTACCTATTTCTTCCTTTCCCTCTCTCTCTCTCTCTCTCTCTCTCTCTCTCTCTTCCTCTCTTTCTTTCTCTCCCTCTTTCTCTCTTTTTTAATCTCTAACCCTCTCTTTAATCTCTAACCCTCTCTTTAGCCATTCTTTCTCTTTTTAATCTCTAACTCTCTCTCTTTAATCTCTTACCCTCTCTTTAGCCATTCTTTCTCTTTTTAATCTCTAACTCCCTCTCTTTAATCTCTAACCCTCTCTTTAGCCATTCTTTCTCTTTTTAATCTCTAACTCTTTCTCTCTCTTTAATCTCTAACCCTCTCTTTAGCCATTCTTTCTATTTTTAATCTCTAACTCCCTCTCTTTAATCTCTAACCCTCTCTTTCGCCATTCTTTCTCTTTTTAATCTCTAACTCCCACTCTTTAATCTCTAACCCTCTCTTTCGCCATTCTTTCTCTTTTTAATCTCTAACTCTTTCTCTCTCTTTAATCTCTAACCCTCTCTTTAGCCATTCTTTCTATTTTTAATCTCTAACTCCCTCTCTTTAATCTCTAACCCTCTCTTTCGCCATTCTTTCTCTTTTTAATCTCTAACTCTTTCTCTCTCTTTAATCTCTAACCCTCTCTTTAGCCATTCTTTCTCTTTTTAATCTCTAACTCCCTCTCTTTAATCTCTAACCCTCTCTTCAGCCATTCTTTCTCTTTTTAATCCCTAACTCCCTCTCTTTAATCTCTAACTCTTTCTTTAGCCATTCTTTCTCTTTTTAATATCTAACTCTTTCTCTCTCTTTAATCTCTAACCCTCTCTTTAGCCATTCTTTCTATTTTTAATCTCTAACTCCCTCTCTTTAATCTCTAACTCTTTCTTTAGCCATTCTTTCTCTTTTTAATATCTAACTCTCCCTCTCTTTAATCTCTAACCCTCTCTTTAGCCATTCTTTCTCTTTTTAATCTCTAACTCTCTTTCTTTAATCTCTACCCCTCTCTTTAGCCATTCTTTCTCTTTTTAATCTCTAACTCCCTCTCTTTAATCTCTAACCCTCTCTTTAGCCATTAGTCTCTTTTTTTAAAACTCTACCCCTCTCTGTGTGATCTCTAACTCTTTGTCTTCGGCAAAGAGAGACGTTTTTTCTTTTTTTTCCATCCTTTTCATAAATACTTTCTTCCGTTTTTTCCTTCCCTCCTTTTCCAATAAAACTCCCTAGTCCCATACCCCATAGAAACGTCCCAATACAAAGGTCCGATCTGCCCCTTTGAAGTTCACAGCCGAATAATATTCCACAAATATTCTCTTCATAACAATTTTTTCTATCTTAAGTCCGTTTTATTTCTCATCTGTCATCTTTATATCGCTAACTGCCTTTATTAATAACAAAAATCTAAGAAAAGAATTTAAACAAATCATCATAAATATAAAAATAATATAAAAACAAATATATTACATACAAATAAACCCAATTCGTCTGTCCAACAAAGTCTTTAAACCGAATAAGCATATCTAAATGATTCAATACGAAAGTGTTTCCAGTACATTCTAATTTAGTTACATAACTCACTTTTTTCGAAAATGTATATAATTATAAGTATATTATTATATCTATATATGTTATACAATATATATATATAGTTATATATATATGTATAAATATATATATGTTATTTATTATATATTTATTTATATGTATGTATATATAAATAAATATATATATATATATATATATATATAAATATATATACATGTATGTATATATATGAATAAATATATATATATATATATATATATATATGTATATATATATATATAAATATATATACATGTATATATATAAATAAATATACATATATATGTATATATATATATAAATATATATACATGTATGTATATATATAAATAAATATATAAATATATATACATGTATGTATATATATAAATAAATATATATATATATGTATATATATACATGTATGTATATATACAAATAAATATATATATATATATATGTATATAGGAATAAAAATATATATATATATAAATATATAAAAATATATATTTATATATGTATATACAAATAAATAAATATATAAATATATATATAAATATATATATATTTAAATATATATATATATATATAAATATATATATACATATATATACATACATATATATACATATATATACATAGATCTATATATACATATATATATACATAGATATATATATATACATATACAAAGATATATATATATATATATATATATATATATAAATAAATAAAAAAGTAAGAACACAATTAATAAAAAACAAATAACCAAATTTACACAAATCAACATAAATATAAACAAAATATAAAAATAAATATATTACATACAAATAAACCCCAATTCGTCTGTCTAACAAAGTCTTTAAACCGAATAAGCATATCTAACTGATTCAATACAAAAGTGTTTCCAGTACATTCTAATTTAATTACATTACTCACTTTTTTCAAAAATTTATATAATTTAAAAACAGAATCACAAAATCACATTGTAAAGATATAAAAAAAATCTCTCTCTGTCTTTCTCCTTCTTTCTCTTTCTTTCTCTTTTAATCTCTAACCCTCTCGAATATATATAATCTCTAACCCTCTTAATATATATATATATATATATATATATATATATATATATATATATATATATATATATATATATATATATATAGTAATACAAATACAGACTGTTTCGCTGTTTCACAGCTATTCATTGCGGCTAGACCAGAAAGAGAGAAAGGGAGAGAGAAAGAAATAGGGAGAGAGAAAGAAAGAGGAAGAGAGAGAGAGAGAGAAAGAAAGAGAGAGGGAAAGGAAGAAAGAGTGAGAAGGAGAGAGAGAAAAAGAAATACACATATATATATAAATATATTACATATACATAGATATATATTATATAAATATGTATATTATATGCATATATATATTATATACATATATATACATATATAAATATATATATATATATAACTATAAATAAACATATATATATATATATATAGCCAAATATATCTATATATACATACATATACATGTATATACATATGTATATAGATATATAAATATATAAAAATATACATTTATACATGTATATACAAATAAATAAATATACATATGAATATATATTTATATATGTATATAAAAATACATAAATATATAAATATATATATATAAATAAATATATATATCTTTAAATATACATATAAATATATATATATATACGTACATATATATATATATATACATATATATATACATAGATATATATATACATATACAAATATATATATATATATATATATATATATATATATATATATATATATATATATATATATATATATATATATATATAGATCCCAGGATGCTTGGATCTTCAGGGCCTGGCTATGGCAAATCATACGAACATGCAAAACTTTTTCGCATTGGATCTCTGAATGTTGGAACTATTCGAAGAAAGGCAAATGAGGTGGTGGAGACAATATCCAGAAAAAAGATTGACTTGTGTTGTTTACAAGAGACGAGATGGAGAAATGAAGGTCTGAGAAAAATAGTCGGGAGAGATACCAACTGCAAGTTCTACTGGTCTGGGAATGATAAAGGGACAGGTGGAGTGGGAATATTGGTGGCAGAAAAGTGGTGGGAGAAAGTTTTTGAGGTGAAGCGAATATCCGACAGAATTATATTTGTGCGTCTTGTTGTTGGAAAGTTAGTGTTTGCCATTGTTTGCATCTACGCTCCACAAGTTGGACTCAGCGAGGAAGCAAAGGACAACTTCTACGAGCAGCTGCAGAGCCTAGTGGCGACTGTACCTAGTACTGAGGAACTGTTTATGTGTTGTGACTGGAATGGACATATTGGTTCCACTCCTTGCGGTTATGAAGAAGTACATGGTGGACATGCTATTGGTATGAGGAATGCTGGAGGAGAAAGACTACTCGAGTTTGCTGTTGCTAATAATCTAGTGGTTGGCAACTCGGTGTTCGAAAAGAGGCCTAAACACCTAGTTACATACCAATCTGGAGGAATCATGACCCAGATAGACTACATACTATTCCGGCGCAGCTTCAGGAGACATGTCACAAATGTCAGAGTCAGCCTGGGTGAAGAATGTGTATCTCAACACAATCTGCTATTATGTG
The DNA here is from genome assembly GCA_963556195.1 of Sepiola atlantica. NCBI lineage: Eukaryota > Metazoa > Mollusca > Cephalopoda > Sepiida > Sepiolidae > Sepiola > Sepiola atlantica. The sequence goes on from CAUVYP010001223.1 coordinate 16,235, forward strand.
ATCTCAAGGCAGAAGCTTCCCGCAAATGCAAACACAAGTTTACACCACGCATAAAACTGTGGAAGCTGAAGGATCCAACCATTCAGGCTAAATTTGCTGACAGATTTGTTTCTTCACATCGGGATACACGGGATGGAAGAGGCTCAAGGATGGATTGAATGATGCATCGACGGAGGTGTGTGGAGTGTCATCCAAGCACAATTGGAGGAAACAAACCTGGTGGTGGAATGAGATTGTTGATCAAGCTGTTAGAGAGAAGAGGCGATGCTACAGAGCATGGAAAACAGGAGGTAGTAGGGAAGCATACAATGGAGCCAAGCGTGCTGCTAAAGCTGCTGTACACCACGCTAAGTCAGAGGCCGATAAAGAGATTTTTCTCAAAATAAATCCCAAGTCAAGTGGCATTTACAAGCTCGCAAAACAGATGCGCCGTGACAATCAAGATGTCTTGGGTGAAAAACCTATAAGGAACGACTCTGGTGAACTCTCATTGGATGATGAAGCGAAAAAACAGTCATGGAAACAGCACTACGAACGCTTGCTGAACGTTGAATTTCCATGGAACCCCGATGAGCTGACTTATGAACCTCCTATAGAAGGTCCTAGTACCCCCATTACCCAGGAGATGATCACTGAAGCAATCCGTAAAATGGGAGCTGATGAAGCAGCTGGGCCATCTGGTATAGTTGCTGAGATGCTCAAACCAACCGGTGAACTAGGGGCCAGTTTGGTGCATGAACTGATTGAAGCCATCATCAGAGAAGGATGCATACCTAAGGAATGGGAAGACAGCATTATAGTAAGTCTGTACAAAGGTAAAGGCGATGCATTAAACAGAGGTAACTACCGTGGACTCAAGCTCATTGATCAGGTCATGAAAGTCCTGGAAAGAATTGTTGAACAGCTTATCAGACAACAAATACAGATTGCTGATATGCAATTTGGCTTCATACCCGGTAGGAGCACCACAGATGCAATTTTCATCATACGCCAAGTTGTGGAGAAACATCTAGCAGCAAACAAACCACTGTACATGGCATTTGTAGATTTGGAGAAAGCTTTTGACCGTGTCCCCAGAAGGATCATCTGGTGGGCCCTGCGAAAGCTGGGTGTTACTGAGTGGTTGGTTCAGGTGATAACGTCTATGTACACCAATGTACGTAGTTGGGTACGAGTCGGTAACAGCTACAGCGACGAATTTGAGGTTAGAGTAGGCGTCGATCAGGGATCTGTCTTAAGTCCCCTTCTATTCATCATTGTACTCGA
>CAUVYP010001223.1:27500-30000 GCA_963556195.1 Sepiola atlantica
TGAATATTTCTCAAAATGCTCAAAAAGTGTTGTGTGACAGCTTGTCAAGGCAATTATAATGAGTAAAATAAGGTTTGAGTGTTTCGTATCCCAAAAGATCAAGATGAGAGAGAAAGATGGTTAACGGTAATACCAAGAGCTAACACTCCTAACCACTCAGATACTGTTGTTTGTGAAAGGAATTGTCCACCTGGTTATGAAACTGTGTTTGTTATGGGAAAAGCACGACCCAAAGATCCTCCATCAATATTAAATAATTTGCCATCAAGTGTGATACCAAGTCCTTTATCAAAACCAAGGACAACAAAAAAAAGTTCCGCTTCTGTGCGAAGTGTACAAAATGAGGAGTTTGCACATTTTTTAGATAAAGATAGAATTGATAATTTTACAAATTTGTGTGCTGATATTGACCATCATGATTTTGTACCAGCAGTTACCTGCTACAAATCTAACAATCAACAGTTCATCCAGTCTTGTCATTTTTTTTACTGGAAGTATTCCGATTTTTTTAATTAAAATTTTTGAAAACTTAACGTTTGAATGTTACCATGCAAGTATACTCACACACATTTCTTCTCTGTTGAAAAACAGAATAAATAAGTTTCAACATTAGTTTCAAATTGAGAAAGCAATTCGTTACCTTAGTAACTTGAAAATTGAACTAGAGAAACAGGTTTTGAGACAACATATCAAAATTATGTCACCACGAATAGTTGGCAAAAAAGTTTACGAGTCGGAAATACTTGTCCGAGGATTTGAATATTTTGCCACATCTCGGTCTCTTTATAACAAACTTCGAGATCATTACAAATTACCCAGTATGAAAACACTAGTGAATATGACCTCAAAAGTTTCGAAGGTAAATGATCTGAATTTTATTGGTGATGTGTTTAGCAAACTGTCAGATAAACAGAAAAAATGTATCATCCTAGTTGATGAAGTTTATATTAAAGTGAGTTTTCAACATCAAGATGGAAACATATTTTGTGTTTCCAAAGATTCTGAAGAGGCATTAGCAAAAACTGTATTGGGTATTATGATCAAATGTTTACATGGTGGACCAAAGTTTTTGATTAAGATGATCCCAGTTGCCAAACTAAATTCGGAATTTTTGTTTCAAAATGTTAGAAATGTTGTTGATTTAGTCAATCATTCGAAAGGTAATGTAATTGCAGTTATTTGTGACAATAATCGGATTAATCAAGCTTTATTCAAGAAATTTGATACTGTTAAAAATAAGCCTTGGGTTACTAAAAATGGTATATACTTGCTTTACGATTATGTACATATATTTAAAAGTATTCGAAATAACTGGATAACTGAGGCCTGTTCAGAATTGCTGTTTTATTCTGATGATAGCAAAATGGAAAATAGTGAAACAACTTTTTGCGCATGAAAAAAATCAATTTGTTAAGTTATCACAACTAACAGAAGTAGCGGTTCTTCCAAAACCAGTTGAGAGACAAAACATTTCCCACTGTTTGAAAGTGTTTTGTGATGAGACTAACTGCAATGAAAACTCATCCATTATTACAAGATGATGATACAAGAGAAACTTACTTTCATCGAAGAAGTTTTGAAATTTTGGAAAATAGTGAGTGTAAAATGGAAGTGTCAAGACAAATGATCCATTGAAAAGCGTATTATCAGATCGAAATGATGGAAATTTGACATTTCTTGTAAATTTTGGAAGTATGGCAAAACAAATGAGGGGAAAGCAAGGGAAGAGAATAAAATCCTTCACAAGAGACACTAGTATGGCTATCAAGCATACATGTAATTGTTTAATTGACATTTACTTGACAGTGGGTTCAATTTTGTTATTCTTGGAGGATTTACCACCGACTGTCTTGAAACTGAATTTTGTAAATTGAGACAAGATTCTGGTGGTACTTATTTTATTACCGTACAAAATGTTATTCAGAAATTCCATATTCAAAAAACAAAATTACTTCTTCAGTTGAAAGTTGATGTTAGAGAGTATAGCCATGATTTAGGCCATACTTGCTCACAATGCGGATATCTGTTGGATGAATTGGCATACAAAACATTTTATCACCTGCCAGACCTAGAAACTGGTATCTCCAAAGATATTAAAATGTCGCTTTTTTTATATAGCAGGATATATCACACAAAAAGATTGTCTTACAGAGGAGTAAATATTCAATGATACTGCTTTTTATCATGAGTATGGAAGTTTTTGAAAGGAATAGATCGTGTTGATTTAAAAGTTCCACTGGATACCACTGTTCAGTGGGAAATTTTAATTACTACTTTCAGATTTTGAGGTGAAGAACTTTCCTTAGACATTTTTGTTAGTGCCATCCTTGTTTTGCCACAACATTCTGGTTATCGTAACTCATTGCTGTGAACCCTGTCCATTTTATAGGATCACCTATAGATTTTTAACTAAACCTTCTATTTAATCTATGGACATTGTATTATCTCATTTCATCTTCCATTTCAGTGAATCTGTTTGCTTAGATTAATCGACTACGAG
>CAUVYP010001223.1:32500-35000 GCA_963556195.1 Sepiola atlantica
TTTAGTTTGAAATAAAGAAGGAAAAAAATTCGACCCTACCCCGATTTTTGTTGTACCCTCGCCCATAAATAGAAATACCGTTAGTTTAAAAAGAAAGAAAAACATGTTTTTTACCCCCCTCAATGATTTTATATTACCATTCATAGAAATATCTTTTAGTTAAAAAAGAAAAAAAGAAATTTTTTTGACCGCCTTCCCCCTAATTTTTTTAACCTCCCCCCCCCATACATATAAATAGTTAGCGTGGGTCCTAAAATGTGGAAGCACCAAAAATTCAAATACAGTGAACACAGTGTGTGTTTTTGTTTGTTTAATGACCTTTTTTTAATTAAACAATTTGATTCTACGATCAGTTGTATAGTTTTCCAGTACAATGTGTTAGTTTTTTTGTTGACATAAAAAAATCACATAACGGAGGGAGGGAAGCAATTCAATGGATTAACGCTGGCTGTTTAATCAGTTTCGTCATAGTTATATTAACTACTTAACTCATTTAATGTATGTATATATATAAATAATCAAAGAAATAATCATAATTTATAAGTAAGATTATTAGCGAGCAAAATTGCGTAAATACATGTGGAAATCTGAAGAAAACAATCATGAGTGTAATAAAAAAACTCAGAGTAAAACTATCACGGTAAATGCCAGCATTTTGTTTACATTTGAAATAACGCATCGTCTTGCATCCATACTGAATTAATGGAGGGGGGGAAGCAATTCAATGGATTAACGCTAGCTGTTTAATCAGTTTCGTCATAGTTATATTAACTACGTAACTCATTTCATGTATGTATATATATAAATAATGAAAGAAATAATTATAATTTATAAATAAGATTATTAGCCAGCAAAATTGCGTAAATGCATGATGAAATCTGAAGAAAACAATCATGAGTGTATATTTGCGAATACTGGCTGACTTAGTAAATAGTCATACTACTTTGATGGAGTTTCGGTTTCAGACGGACAGACAGACAGACAGACAGACACATACATAAACTCCATTATTAATAGACTAGCGAAAATAGACTCCCTAACGGTGGTCTATTTTGCTAGGCTGCCGCATTCTTGGGTGGTGAGCCAAAGAAAAAAAAATTTGTCTCAGAATACTTTTTTTGTTTAAAAAGGAAAAAAAAAATTCTTTTTCTTTTTTTTGGGAGGGAAAATTTTTTTTTTTTTTTGGGGGGGGGGTTCGCGCCAAAAAAAAATGGCGGGGGGCGAAATTTCCCCCCCACCTCTCCTAAAACAATCGAGAGCGAACATATATATATATATACATATATATATACATACATATATATACATATATATATACATATATATATATATATATACATATATATACATACATATATATATACATACATATATATATATACATACATATATATATATACATACATATATATATACATATATATATATATACATATATATATACATATATATATATACATACATATATATATACATATATATATATACATACATATATATATCTATACATATATATACATACATATATATATACATATATATATACATACATATATATATACATATATATATATACATATATATATATATACACATACATATATATATACATACATACATATATATATACATACATATATATATATATACATACATATATATATATACATACATACATATATATATATATATACATATATATATATATATATATATATATATATATATATATATATATATATATATATATATATATGATAATATTGGATATGAAAGTATTAAGAAATCAAATACAGTAAACACGAATATGTTTTTAATTCTCGGAAAGAAAAAGGTTACCTGAACTGAATTCGTTATAGTGTGTGTGTGTTTTTATATAGTAAATTTTAAATCTATTATTATTTTAATTAAACAATTTGATATAATAAATTTGTGTTTTAAAACATAATGGCTAATAAGATTAAGAAAATAAACAAACTTAGGACGGTTTTAAAAATGGAAAATTGAGCACGGTGAATGCCAGTGTTGTTGTTTACATATTTAACGTGCCACATTAACGACAGCTGTTTAATCAGATCGCCATTTTACCGGAGGGAGGGAGAACACAACTGATTTAACAGCCAATAACTTTGCAATTTTAAGGTCCTGCCATTGAAATGGTTTAGAAAACACGCTGTTTATGAAGAAAATGGCTTTAATTAATTGTATGAATAATTTTTATTTATATTTCCTTATCGGAAAATATTGTAAATACATATGTAAACATGATAATAGCAGTTATAAGTGTATATTTGTAAATATTAATTTAACTGATGGTTTAAAAGAATGACTTATGGAAATAGGAAACACCCATCTGGTGTCTGTACGACTTTTGATGAGAGTATATAAAGAATTTCAAAAAGATTAGTTTCAGTAAAAAAGTCATACTGGAGTTTCGGCTTCAGACAGACAGACAGACAGATACATAAACTCCATTATTAATAGATATATATATGTATGT
>CAUVYP010001223.1:40000-47500 GCA_963556195.1 Sepiola atlantica
GGGGGAGGAAAGAAGGCTTTATACAGATAGGGGGTAGAGAGAGAGAGAAAGAGAGAGAGGGAGGGGAAAAGAGAGACAGGACGTGAGTTGGGGAGGAGAGAAGGGTTCATAGAGAGGAGAAGAAAGAGAGAGAGGGGGACGGGGAGGGGGAGGAAAGAAAGACAGGAAGAGAGAGGGGGAGGAGAGAATGGTTTATAGAAAGAGAGGGAGGGGGAAGAGAGAGAGAGAGAAAGAGAAAGAGAGAGAGGGAGGGGAAAGAAAGAAAGACAGAAAGAGAGTGGGGGAGGAGAGAAGGGTTTATAGAGAGGGGGGAAGAAAGAGAGGGGGCGGGGAGGGGGGAGGAGAGAAAGACAGGAAGAGAGAGTAGGAGGAGAGAAGGATTTATAGAGAGAGGCAGAAGAGAGCGAGATAGGGGGAGAAGGCGGGGGAGTAAAATAAGACAGGAAGAGAGAGGGGGAGGAGAGAAGGGGTTATAGAAAGAGAGAGGGGGGAGAAAGATAGAGAAAGAGAGAGGGGGAGAGGGGGAGGAAAGAAAGACAGAGAAGGGGAGAGAGAAAGAAAGAAAGACAGGAAGGGAGAGTAGGAGGAGAGAGAGAAAGAGAGAGGGGGAGGAAAGAAAGACAGAGAAGGAGAGAGAAAGAAAGAGAGACAGGAAGAGAGAGGGGGAGAGAAGGATTTATAGAAAGAGAGAGGGGGAGAAAGATAGAGAAAGAGAGAAAGAGGATGAGGAGGCAGAGGAAAGAAAGACAGGAACAGGGATGGGGGAGGAAAGAAGGCTTTATAGAGAGAGGGGGAAGAGAGAGATAGGGGGAGAGGGAGGGGGAGGAAAATAAGACAGGAAGAGCGAGGGGGAGGAGAGAAAGATTTATAGAAAGAGAGGGGGGAAGAGAGAGAGAGGGGGAAAGGGGGAGGAAAGAAAGACAGAGAAGGGGAGAGAGTAAGAAAGAGAGACAGGAAGAGAGAGGGGGAGGAGAGAGAGAAAGAGAGAGGGGGAGAGGGGGAGGAAAGAAAGACAGAGAAGGGGAGAGAAAGAAAAAGAGACAGACAGGAGAGGGGGAGTGGAGAAGGATTTATAGAAAGAGAGGGGGGAGAAAGATAGAGAAAGAGGGGGGGGAGAGGAAAGAAAGACAGGAACAAGGAGGGGGGAGGAAAGAACGCTTTATAGAGAGAGGGGGGAAAGAGAGAGAGAGACAGATAGAGGGGTTGAGGGGGAGGAAAGAAAGACAGGAAGAGACAGGGGGAAGGCTTTATAGAGAGAGGGGGGAAGAAAGAGAGATAGGTGAGATGGAGCGGGAGGAAAATAAGACAGGAAGAGAGAGAGGGGGAGAAAGACAGAGAAAATGAGAGAGAGAGGATGAGAGGGGGAGGAAAGAAAGAAAGAGAGGGGGAGGGGAGAGAAGGATTTATAGAAAGAGGGAGGGGAAAGAGAGACAGAAAGAGAGAGGGGGAGAGGGAGGGGGAAGAAAATATAACAGGAAGAGAAAGGGGAGGATAGAAGGGGTTATAGAACGAAGGAGAGGGGGATAAAGACAGAGAAAGAGAGAGAGAGGATGAGAGGGGGAGGAAAGAAAGGAAGAGAGGGGGCAGGGGAGAGAAGGATTTATAGAAAGAGTGAGGGGGGAAGAGAGACAGAAAGAGAGAGGGGGAGAGGGAGGGGGAGGAAAGTAAGACAGGAAGAGAGAGGGGGAGGAGAGAAGGGTTTATAGAGAGAGGGGAAGAAAGAGAGAGAGGGGGGACGGGGAGGGGGAGGAGAGAAAGACAGGAAGAGAGAGGGGGAGGAGAGAAGGGTTAATAGAAAGAGAGAGAGGGGGAGAAAGACAGAGAATGAGAGAAAGGATGAGAGGGGGAGGAAAGAAACGAAGAGAGAGGGGGAGGAGAGAAGGCTTTATAGAGGGAGAGGGGGAAAGAAAAAGAGAGAGGGGGTAGGAGGGGAGGAAAGACAGAGAGAAAGAGAGAGGGGGGAGGAAATGATTTATAGAGAGAGAGGGAGGGGGAGAAAAGATTGACAGGAAGTGGGAGGGGAGAAAGAGAGAGAGAAAAAGGGGCTAAAGAAAGAGAGGGCAGCAAGAGAGAGAGGGGAGAAAGAAAGAGAGAGGAGCAAGAGAGGGGGGAGCAAGAGAGAAAGTGGAGAAAGAGGGGAGAAAAAAGGCGTTATAGAAACAGAGAGAGGGGTAAAAGAAAGAGGGGAGCAAGAGAGAGGGGGAGAAAGAAAGAAAGAAAGAAAGAGAGAGGGGAGAAATAGAGAGAGGGGAGTAAGAAAGAGAGGGGAGAAAAAGAGAGAGGGGAGAAAGTGAGAGAGGGGGAAGGAAAGAGAGGGGAGAAAGAGAGAGAGGGGAGAAAGAGGAGAGAGAGGGAGAAAGAAAGAGAGGAGAGAAAGAGAGAGAGAGGGGAGAAAGAGAGAGAGAGGGGAGAAAGATAGAGAGAGGAGGAAGAGAGAGAGGGGGAGGGGAAAGAAAGACAGGAAGAGAGAGAGAGAGGAATGACAGGAAGAGAGAGGGGAGCAAGGGAGAGAGAGGGGAGCAAGAAAGAGAGGGGAGAAAGGGAGGGAGGGGAGAAAGAAAGAAAGAAAGGGGCAGGGGAAAGAAAGACAGGAAAAAAGAGAGAGAGGAATGACAGGAAGAGAGAGGGGAGCAAGGGAGAGAGAGGGGAGCAAGGGAGAGAGAGGGGAGCAAGAAAGAGAGGGGAGAAAGGGAGAGAGGGGATAAAGAAAGAAAGGGGCAGGGGAAAGAAAGACAGGAAGAGAGAGAGAGAGAGGAATGACAGGAAGAGAGAGGGGAGCAAGGGAGAGAGAGGGGAGCAATAGAGAGAGGGGAAACAGAGATAGGGGGATAAAGTTGTTTTTTTTTTAAAGTGAGTTTGAAAGAAGAAAGCAAAAAAAAGATATTGCCGGTGTCCAAAGAAGACCAAATTAATCGTCACGTGACACAAACCCTTACCCTAAACACTTACAATAACCCCTACACCCTAAACCCCAAACCCACGGTCCTTGTTAGGTCGGCCTTAGGGCAAGAATGACAGCGGCAACACGGGATATTAAAACCTCCGCTGATATACGAAGTGACAGTCTTTGAGATTGTAATAACTTTTAGTCTGTCGTGCAGATGTCGGTCAACAATGGGGCCCGACACACTGACGTCACATTTTGAGATGAGGGACACAGTTTTCGGGGGCCGGACACTGTCCATCCCGTTTGAATGAGATGCGTTTTTGTTATAAGACGATTGACAACCGTGATGTATGTATGTATGTATGTATATGTATATATATGTATATATGTATGTATATACGTATATATATACATGTATGTATTTAATGATATATATATATATAATATATATATGTATATATATATATAAGATATGTATATATGTATATATATACATACATGTATGTATATATATATATTTATACATACATATATGTATGTATATTTATACTCATGTATATATGTATATATACATATATACATGTATTTATACATATTTACATGTATATATACATATATGTATATATATATTTTTTATATATACATATATATATATTTTATATATACATATATACATATGTATATATATATGTATAGATATATATGTATGTATTTATGTATGTATATGTATGTGTATAGATATATGTGTATGTATATGTATGTATATATATGTACATGTATATATATATGTATGTGTATATGTGCGTGTATATATATATATATGTAGATATATATATGTATGTATGAACGTATGTATATATGTATATATATTATACATGTATATATATATGCATGTATACATGTATATATATACATACATATATATATACATATATACATGTATGTATATATATACATGTATATATACATATATACATGTATATATACATATATGTATGTATATTTATATTTTTATATATACATATATACATATGTATATATGTGTATATATACATATATATATACATATATATACATATATATTTATGATATATATATACATAATAAATATGTATATAATATAATATATATATGTATATAACATTTTTATATATGTACATAATATATATATATATATATATATATATATATATATATATATATATATATATATATATATATATATATATACATATATAATACGGGATATTAAAACCTCCGCTGATATACGAAGTGACAGTCTTTGAGATTGTAATAACTTTTAGTCTGTCGTGCAGATGTCGGTCAACAATGGGGCCCGACACACTGACGTCACCTTTTGAGATGAGGGACACAGTTTTCGGGGGCCGGACACTGTCCATCCCGTTTGAATGAGATGCGTTTTTGTTATAAGACGATTGACAACCGTGATGTATGTTTGTATGTATGTATGTATGTATGTATGTATGTATGTATGTATGTATATGTATGTGTATATATATATGTATCTATATATGTATCTATATGTATGTGTATATATATACTTATGTATATATGTATGTATATATATATATATGTATATATGTATGAATATATATATGTATGTATATATATATATGTATGTAGATATATATATATGTATGTATATATGAATGTATATGTATATATTAATATGTATATGTATGTATAAATGTATGTATATGTATGTATATATGTATGTATATGTATGTATATATATAAATATATATGTGTATATGTATGTATGTATATATGTATATATATATATTTATGTATGTATATACGTATATATATATATGTATATGTATACATACATTTATATATACATACATATATGTATTTATATATATACATATATATGTATGTACATAATATATATATATATGTATTATATATATATATAAATCTATGATATATATGTATATAATATATATATGTATATATATTATATATATATGTACATAACATATATATGTATATAATATATATGTATAATATATATCTATATGATATCTATGTACATGATATATATATATACATATATATATATATATATATATATATATGTATATATATATATGTATACAATATTTTTATATACGTATAATATATACATGTACATGACATATATATGTATATAATTTATATATATATATATATATATTGGTATATAATATATGTATGTATATGATATATATGTACATAATATATGTGTATGTATATAAAATGTTTATATATGTATATAATATATATATGTATATATATATGTACATAATATATATTTATATAATATATATATATAATATATATATATATCTATATGATATATATGTACATAATATATATATATGAATATATATGTATATAGTATTTTTATATATGTACATAATATATATATATAATTTATATATATATGTATATAATATATGTATGTACATGATATATATGTACATAATATATGTATACAATATTTTTATATAATCATAATATATATATATTTACATAATATATATATGTATATATTATTTTTATATATGTATAATATATATACATATATATACATATATGTACATAATATATATACACATTATATATACGTACGTAATATATATACACACATACATATATGTACATAATATATATATATACACATACATATATGTACATAATATATATATATACACATAATATATATATGTACATAATATATATACATACATATGTACATAATATATATACACACATACATATGTACATAATATATATATATACATATATATATATATATATATATATATATATATATATATATATATATATATATATATATATATAATATTCGACGATTGACAACCGTGATTAACTTGGTTTTGTGAATATTGGACTTTGTATTGCAGTGATATGGTAGGGAGAGGGGAGAAAGAGGGGAGGGAGTGAGAGAGAGAGGTAAGAGAGAGGGGGGAGGAGAGGGAGATGAAGGGAGACATAGAGAGAGAGAGAGAGTGGAGAAAGAGTAAGAGAAGGGGAGAGAGGGGGCTGATAGAGAGGGGAGAGAGAGAGTGATTGTGAGAGGGAGAGAGAGATATTAAGAGAGAGGGAGGGAGCAGGAGGAAGAGAGATAAAAGGGGAGAGAGAGAGGAGGGAGGGGAGAGAGAGGAGGGTAAAAAAGGGAAGGGAATGAGAAAGAGGGGAGAGAGAGGGAAAAAGAGATTGGAAAGTAGTCTATAAAGAGAGGAAAAGAGAGAAAGAAAGAGAGAAAGAGAAAGAGAGAGACGGGAGAAAGATAGAGAGTGGAGAAAGAGAGAGAGGGGAGAAAAAGAGAGAGGGGAGAAAGAAAGAGAGAGGGGAGAAAAAGAAAGAGGGGAGAAAGAAAGAGAGAGGGGAGAAAGAGAGAGAGGAGAGAAAGAGAAATGGGGGAAAGAGAGAGAGGGGAGAAAGAGAGAGGGGGGAAAGAGAGAGAGTGGAGAAAGAGAGAAAGAAAGAGAGGGGAGAAAGAGAGAGAGTGGAGAAAGAAAGAGAGTGGAGAAAGAGAGTGAGGGGAGAAAGAGAGAGAGGGGAGAAAGAAAGAGGGGAGAAAGAGAGAGAGGGGAGAAAGAAAGAGAGGGGAGAAAGAGAGAGAGTGGAGAAAGAAAGAGAGGGGAGAAAGAGAGAGAGGGGAGAAAGAGAGAGAGTGGAGAAAGAAAGAGAGGGGAGAAAGAGAGAGAGGGGAGAAAGAAACAGAGGGGAGAAATAGAGAGAAGGAGAAAGAAAGAGAGTGGAGAAAGAGAGAGGGGAGAAAGAGAGAGAGTGGAGAAACAGAGAGGGGAGAAAGAGAGAGAGGGGGGATAAAGACAGAGAGAGGGGAGAAAGAGAGAGAGTGGAGAAAGACAGAGAGGGGAGAAAGAGAGAGAGAGGGAGAAAGAAAGGGAGAGGGGAGAAAGAGAGAGAGGGGAGAAAGAAAGAGAGGGGAGATAGAGAGAGAGAGGGGAGAAAGAAAGAGAGGGGAGAAAGAGAGAGAGGGGAGAAAGAAAGAGAGTGGAGAAAGAGAGAGAGAGGGGAGAAAGAAAGAGAGGGGAGAAAGAGAGAGAGGGGAGAAAGAAAGAGAGGTGAGAAAGAGAGAGGGGAGAAAGAAAGAGAGTGGAGAAAGAGAGTGAGGGGAGAAAGAGAGAGAGGGGAGAAAGAAAGAGGGGGGAGAAAGAAAGAGACGGGGAGAAAGAAAGAGAGGGGAGAAAGAGAGAGAGAGTGGAGAAAGAAAGAGAGGGGAGAAAGAGAGAGAGGGGAGAAAGAGAGAGAGTGGAGAAAGAAAGAGAGGGGAGAAAGAGAGAGAGGGGAGAAAGAGAGAGAGGGGAGAAAGAAAGAGAGAGGAGAAACAGAGAGGGGAGAAAGAGAGCGAGGGGAGAAAGACAGAGTGGGGAGAAAGAGAGAGAGAGGGGAGAAAGAAAGAGAGAGGGAAGAAAGAGAGGGGAGAAAGAAAGAGAGGGGAGAAAGAGAGAGAGTGGAGAAAGAAAGAGAGGGGAGAAAGAGAGAGAGGGGAGAAAGACAGAGAGGGGAGAAAGAAAGAGAGTGTGGAGAAAGAAAAAGAGGGGAGAAAGAGAGAG
>CAUVYP010001223.1:82500-85000 GCA_963556195.1 Sepiola atlantica
AAAAAATATTTCTATGACTGGTAATATAAAAAATTGAGGGGGGTAGAAAAAAATGTTTTTCTTTCTTTTTAAACTACAAGTCTTTCTATTTATGGGCGAGGGTACAACAAAAATCGGGGTAGGATCGAATTTTTTTTCCTTTATTTTCAACTAAAAATAATCTTGGTCATAAACACAGAAAATCAATGTCTAACCACCACAGAAATATGACTGGGACTCCATTGGCTTACGCGTGAGCCTTCATTTCTGATGCGACAGCCTAGCAAAAATATGCGACCGGAGGGAGCATATATTTGCTAGTACACATAAATATATATATATATATATATATATATATATATATATATATATATATATATATATATATATATATATCTAGGAACACATATATACATATATCTATATATATATATATACATATATACATATATATATATATATATATATATATCTAGGAACAAATATATACATATAAATATATGTATATATCTAAATATATATATATATATATATATATATATATATATATATATATATATGTATATCCATATATATATATATATATATATATATATGTACGTATCTATTTCTAGATATTTGCAGTGCAAGGGAGGTAATAAAGAAAATAGTCGTAACAAGATTTATCGCCCTTTAAACAAAGAATTGAAACATTACTCTCACCATGAAGACAGACGTCCTTACTCTGTATATATCTCTCTCTTTTTCTTTCTATATATATACATATATATATATATACATATATATCTAGGAACAAATATATACATACAAATATGTATATATCCAAATATATATATATATATATATATATATATATATATATATATATATATATATATATATATATATATATAACTATATATATGTACATATATATATATATAAAAATTTGTAGTGCAAGGGAGGTAATACAGAAAATAGTCGTAACAAGATTTATCTTCCTTGAAACAAAGAATTGAAACGTTACTCTAACCACGGAGACAGACGTCCTTTCTCTGTATATATCTCTCTCTTTTTCTTTATATCTCCCTCTTTCTCATCTCAAGTGTTTACTCTTTATCTAAATCTTTTTTTCGCTTTTTACTTTTCTATCTGTTTCTCTTTCTATATATATATATATATAGGTACGTGCAAAATCAATGGCCGCTTGCACTGACTCTCGTTCTTAAAAGTGTCCTTTCTTAATTTTTTAAAACAGTTTTCGTTTAACTTTTGATTGTGTTTGAAAGATAAAAGCCTAATGTTATTATATAAAAGGAAACAAATGTATATTTACGTTTGAAAAAAAAATTAGAATTAAAAAACCCCTATAAACATCAAAAATTGACACATTCAATAAAACACGTTTTAAATTCGTTGGAAAGATAAATATCAATTTTTTGGAACTATTTCAAAGAAAATTATTAAATTTAGTCTTAAGAGAATGAATTAAAAAAAAAATTGACCTTCATTTTTCTACTAAAACTTGGCGAATTATCCAAAATAAAAAATAAAAGATACGTCCCGGGCTCATTTTGTTGTTTTATGTAAGTGTAAACAAAATTTGGCGACCAAATCTGAAAGTATGGACGCCCTGAACAGCAGTAATATTTATTTTTGTTTAAAAAAATTTATATGGAAGTTATGATTTATAGAAATTGAAAAATGATTAGACCTTAATTTATTTATTTTTTAAAGTTACGAAAAATATGTCTGCATTAAATTGTCAAGTATGGAAGACACGAATTTATTATTTTTTTGAACAGAAGGTTTTTTAATAATTTTCCCTTATTTTTATTTATATGTACTGGTGCAGATTAGGACCCAAGCTAACTCTGACCCTAAACTTTACGCCAAACCTACCCTAACCATGTCTATACCAACCAATTTATGTATCCATTATATATTATAATCATAAAAGATCGCTTTTATTTTGCATATGTAGTTGAAAAAATTTCATTAAAATTTGGTGGCCCTGAAAAGGGCCGTTTTGGGGTTATTTCCTCATCTTCTTAGCTCATCTTCCTTATAGCAGTCAACGTACAAATCACCGATCCAGAAACCAGAGGTCTTTGAGAAGCAAATCGGCACCAAATTCATATATGGATAATTGAAGTTCATCTTCAGAAATAGGAAAATAACTTTCTTTCAAATGTTAAAATTATTTTTACGTTAACGTTACGAAATCCTTCAATTTGATCAATTATTTTTACATGATGATTGATTAAAAACTTGAACAATTACATTACT
This sequence comes from Sepiola atlantica, assembly GCA_963556195.1. Taxonomy (NCBI): domain Eukaryota; kingdom Metazoa; phylum Mollusca; class Cephalopoda; order Sepiida; family Sepiolidae; genus Sepiola; species Sepiola atlantica. The sequence goes on from CAUVYP010001223.1 coordinate 84,748, forward strand.
CGATTTATTTTTATAGAATTAATGTAATTTTAAAATACATTAATTCTTTAAAAATAAAACTTAATGGGTATTTTTTTATTTTAAGCTAAAATAGTATTTAATTTTCAGTGTGAAAAAGTAAATAAATATTCATTGAAAAAAATTAAAACATTAACAAATTATTGTTAACGTTTTAATTTTTTGTTAATAACAATTATTTATAATTAAATAAATAAAATTCAATTTTAAAGAAAATGTCATATTTGAACTATTT
>CAUVYP010001223.1:92500-140000 GCA_963556195.1 Sepiola atlantica
CCGCCCCAGTTCAGATACTATTTAAGTACCTATTGCCGCCCCGGTGCGAATGCTAAATAGTACCTATCGCCGCCCCGGTGTGCATGCTACATAAGTACCTATCGCTGCCCTAGTGGGAATAATTAATATGTACATATTGCCGCATTGGTGCGAATTTCTAAATACGTACCTATCACCACTTTGGTGCGAATGCTAAATACGTACCTATCGCCGGCCCGATGCGAATGCTAAATACGTACCTATAGCCGCCCTGGTGTGAATGCTAAATACGTACCTATAGCCGCCCCGGTGCGAATGCTAAATACGTACCTATCACCACCCTGGTGCGAATGCGAAATACATACCTTTCGCCGTTCTGGTGCACGTGCTATATACGTACCTATTGCCGCCCCGGTGCACGTGATATATATGTACTGATCGCCGCCCCGGTGCGCATGCTATGTACGTACTTATTGCCGCCCATGTGTACATGCTATATATGTAGCTATCGCCACCCCTGAATTCTGAATATGTACCTATCGCCGCCCCGGTCTGGAAGCTAAATACGTACATATCGCCGCCCCGGTACGAATGCTAAATACATACATATCGCCGCCCCAGTGTGATTTCTAAATACGTACCTATCGCCGCTCTTGTGTGAATTCTAAATACGTACTTATCGCCGCCCCGGTGCGGAAGCTAAATACGTACATATCGCCACCCCGATGCGAATGCTAAATACATACCTATCGCCGCCCCGGTGCGAATGCTAAATACATACCTATCGCCGCCCCGGTGCGAATGCTAAATACATACCTATCGCCGCCCCGGTGCGAATGCTAAATACATACCTATCGCCGCCCCGGTGTGAATGCTAAATACATATCTATCGCCGCCCCGGTGTGAATGCTAAATACATACCTATCGCCGCCCCGGTGTGAATGCTAAATACATACATATCGCCGCCCCGGTGTGAATGCTAAATACGTACCTTTCGCCGCCCCGGTGCGCGTGCTATATACGTACCTATCGCTGCCCCGGTGCGCGTGCTATATATGAACCGATCGCTGCCCCAGTGCGCATGCATAATACATAACTATCACGTACTTATTGCCGCCCATGTGCACATGCTATATACGTACCTATCGCCACCGCTGAATGCTAAATAAGTACCTATCTCCGCCCAGGGATGAATGCTAAATACGTACATATTGCCGCCCAGGTGTTCATACACCATATGTACCTATCACTGCCCCAGTGCGAATACTAAATATGTACATATCGCCACCCCGGTGCGATTGCTGAATACATACCTATCGCAACCCCGGTGCGAATGCTAAATACGTAGCTATAGCCACCCCTATGCACTACTATATAGTACCTATTGCCACCCCGGTACACATACTATATATAAACCTATCGCCGGCCCGGTGTGCATACTATATTCGTACCTATCGCGGCTCTGGTGCGCATACTACATACTTACCTATCTCTGCAAGGGTACACATACTATATATGTACCAATCTCCAGCCCAGTTCGCATACGTAAGAACTTATATTTATTCGGCCCTGTCGTGTTAGAAAAACAAAATAGTGTTCATTTATGTATTGTCACTATCATAAATATAAATATTTTTAGTTACAAACAGAAAAAAATACATTTTTTTGCCTCCCCACAAGAAAATTTTTTTTCTATCCTCCCATATACTTAGAAATATTTTTAATTTAAAGGAAAAAAAAAAGAAAATTTTTTGACCACCCTTACACCCCAAAAATTTTATGTTCATAGAAATATTTTTATTTTAAAAAAGAAAAAAAAAAAAATTTTTTAGCCCCCCCCCCGAAAATTTTTTTTTTTCATTCTCCCCCATACACATAAATATTTTCAATGAAAAAGATAAAAGACAAAATAAATGTTTTGCCTTCCCCCCAATTTTTTTTATACTCCCGATGCGCATGCTATATACGTATTTATTGCCGCCCATGTGCACATGCTATATACTTCCTATCGCCACCGCTGAATGCTAAATACGTACCTATTGCTGTCGCGGTGCGAATGCTAAATAGGTTTTCAGCATAGATGCTCTTAAAATATTATCCAAACCTATCACTACAGTAGCTCTATCTAGGACATTGAACAATTTTCTCCCGGACAACGCCGAGTACTTTAAAAATAAAAGAGGCCTCATGAGCACTACTGAAATAACTTAGGTATCCTCTCTCCTTCTGATCTGCCAAATAGTCCAAAGGGGAACGAAGATGGCATTAAAATATTTTCCAAACCTATCACTACAGTAGCTCTATCTAGGATATTGAGCACTTTTCTGCCGGACAACGCCGAGTACTTTGAAAATCAAGGAGGCCTCCTGAGCACTACTGAAATCACTCTTATCGATTCCCCCATCCTTTTCAGCGTAGATGCTGTTAAAATATTATCCAAACCTATCACTACAGTAGCTCGATCAAGGACATTGAACACTTTTCTCCCGGACAACGCCAAATACTTTGAAAATCAAGGAGGCCTCCTGAGCACTACTGAAATCACTTAGGTATCCCTCCTTTTGATCTGCAAAATAGTCCAAAGGGGAACGAAGATGGCGTTAAAATATTTTCAAAACCTATCACTACAGTAGCTCTATCTAGGATATTGAGCACTTTTCTCCCGGACAACACCGAGTAATTTTTAAATCAAGGAGGCCTCATGAGCACTTCTTAAATAACTCTTATCGATTCCCCCATCCTTTTCAGCGTAGATGCTGTTAAAATATTATCCTAACCTATCACTACAGTAGCTCTATCTAGGACATTCAGCAATTTTCTCCCGGACAACGCCGAGTACTTTGAAATTCAAGGAGGCCTCCTGAGCACTACTGAAATCACTTAGGTATCCTCTCTCCTTCTGATCTACCAAATAGTCCAAAGGGGAACGAAGATAGCGTTAAAATATTTTCCAAACCTATCACTACAGTAGCTCTATCTAGGATATTGAGCACTTTTCTCCCGGACAACGCCGAGTACTTTGATAATCAAAGACGCCTCCTGAGAACTACTGTAATAACTTATATCGATTCCCCCATCCTTTTCAGCGTAGATGCTGTTAAAATATTATCCAAACCTATCACTACAGTAACTCTATCTAGGACATTGAGCACTTTTCTCCCGGACAATGCCGAGTACTTTGATAATCAAGGAGGCCTCCTGAGGACTACTGAAATCACTTAGGTATCCCTCCTTTTGATCTGCCAAATAGTCCAAAGGGGAACGAAGATGGCTTTAAAATATTTTCCAAACCTATCACTACAGTAGCTCTATCTAGGACATTGAGCACTTTTCTCCCGGACAACGCCGAGTATTTGAAAATCAAAGAGGCCTCATGAGCACTACTGAAATAACTCTTATCGATCCCCCATCCTTTTCAGCGTAGATGCTGTTAAGATATTATGCAAACCTATCTCTACAGTAGCTCTATCTAGGACATTGAGCACTTTTTTCCCGGACAACGCCGAGTACTATGACCTGATATAACCAGACACAATATAGGGCAAGACCAGGTACATCCAGCAAGGGATTATTGGACAGGTGCGGATGTGATTGAGCAACCCTTGTTTCACTACACACTTATAACGTAGGATTCCTATGTTGTTATTGATTTATCCGGACAGAAGTTATTGGATGATCTGATACAACCGGGCTGAATGTCGGGCAAGACCGGGTACATCCGGCAAGGGATTATGGGATGTTTACAGTGACTCTGCATTTTTATCGGATTAGTACATAAATACATTAGATTATTTCGAATTTACTACATATTAACGTTGAAAAAGTAGTGTAAAATACGAAAAAACTGCTACCTTTTGTCGGAAAGTGGTCCGGTTGACTGTCAGCGAGTGAATCGTTTTTCCATAGACCGGCGGAATGAAGCCAAGACGATTATGGAGTGCATAATCCAAACAGATACTACACTAAACAGAATTAGAGAAAAACGGCCTAGGGAGTCTAAAATTCATTGTTGCTCATCAAAACTCATTAAAGAACTTGTTAAATAGTATTATACAATGTTTGTTCAAAGAAAATCATAGTTATTATTACTCGTTAATTTATTAATGTAATTTGAACAGTGTCTAGTGGATAGACCGCTGTTCAGGTGTAGATTGGTTATAAATAGTCCCTTTAAATCACATTAAATTTTTGAATTTCGGATGTTTCTCGGGCTTTTGGCTAAGATCAAAGTGTAGTATCTGTTCTCGGCATTATTGCCTTGAGATCAAGTGTATATCTAGTCCTATCCGATAGGTGTCGATCTTACACTGTCGAATCAAAAATCAGATTATCTTTTTATTTTTTAATCCCTTTTCCTTTAGCTCACTTCCTCTCCCCTAAAGTACCGGTTGATATACCCCCAAGGTCGGGATCTGTCTCACCGACGACTCCCCCCAAATTTCGCCTGAGGCGCTGACACCGGCGAATACTGACACTCCCCCTCCCCCAAATTTCGCCTGCCTCACCGGCGTATGCCAATACGCCCCATCCCCAAATTTCGCCTGAGGCGCCCCACAGGCAATCGCTCATACCGCCGAATGCCGACATTTCCCTCCTCCCCTCCCCAGATTGGCCTGAGCCGCCGTATGCCGACATTCCCCCTCCCCAGATTTGGCCTGAGGCGCTCACACCGGCGAATGCCGACACTCCCCCTCCCCCAAATTTTCCCTTAGGCGTCCCACCGGTGTATGCTGATACCACCCCCACACCCCTCCCCCAAATTTCACCTGAAGCGCTCACACCGGCGAATGCCGACACCCCCCCCCCCGAAAGGAGGAGGGAATGCCTATCATGATAACAGAACGGCCATAGGGAGGGGGGGGGGAATATTAGCGTCTATTAATAATTAAGAAAGAAAGTGTGGGAGGGAGCGGGAAAAAAGAAAGAAAGAAAAAAATGGTTGTAGTGTGAGTGAATTTCTTCCTGCCACTCTCTGACGTCAGGGTACCAACACATACTTCGTCCGGTGGCAGGGTACCCACACATACTTCGTCCGGTTGCAGGGTACTCACACATACTTCGTCATGTCGAAGTGTACCCACACATACTTCGTCAGGTCGCACGGTACCCACACATACTTTTTCCGGTCGCAGGGTACCCACACATACTTCGTCAGGTCGCAGGGTACCCAAACATATTTCGTCAGGTCGCATGGTACCCAGACATACTTCGTCCGGTCGCAGTGTACCCACACATACTTCGTCCGGTCGCAGGGTACCAACACATACTTTGTTAGGTCGCAGGGTACCCACACATACTTCGTCCGGTCGCAGGGTACCAACACATACTTCGTCCGGTCGCAGGGTACCCACACATACTTCGTCCGGTCGCAGGGTACCCACACATAGTTCGTGCGGTCGCAGGGTACCCACACATACTTCGTGCGGTCGCAGGGTACCCACACATATTCGTGCGGTCGCAGGGTACCCAAAAATATTTCGTGCGGTCGCAGGGTACGCACACATATTTCGTGCGGTCGCAGGGTACCTATACATCCTACGTGCGGTCGCAGGGTACCAACACATACTTCGTTCGGTCGCAGGGTACCCACACATACTTCGTGCGGTCGCAGGGTACTCACACATACTTCGTCAGGTCGCAGGGTACCCACACATACTTCGTCTGGTCGCAGGGTACCCACACATACTTCGTCTGGTCGCAGGGTACCTACACATAGTTCGTGCCGTCGCAGGGTACTCACACATACTTCGTATGGTCGCAGGGTACCCACACATACTTAGTGCGGTCGCAGGGTACCAACACATACTTCGTCCGGTCGCAGGGTACCCACACATACTTCGTCCGGTCTCAGGGTACCGACAAATACTTCGTCAGGTCGCAGGGTACCCACACATACTTCGTGCGGTCGCAGGGTACCCACACATATTTCGTTCGGTCACAGGGTACCCACACATACTTCGTGCGGTCGCAGGGTACCTATAAATACTTCTGGTCGTAGGGTACCCACAAATACTTTGTCCGGTCGAAGGGTACCCACACATATTCGTGCGGTCGCAGGGTACCCACACATACTTCGTCAGGTCGCAGGGTACCCACACATAGTTCGTGCAGTCGCAGGGTATCTATACATACTTCGTGCGGTCGCAGGGTACCCACACAAACTTCGTCCGGTCGCAGGGTACCCACACATACTTCGTCATACAGCAGGGTACCCACACATACTTCGTCATACAGCAGGGTACCCACACATACTTCGTGCGGTCGCAGGGTACCCACAAATACTTCGTTCGGTCGCAGGGTACCCACACATACTTCGTCAGTCGCAGGGTACCCACACATTCTTCATCTGGTCGCAGGGTACCCACACATACTTTGTCCGGTCACAGGGTCCCAACACATACTTCGTCCGGTCGCAGGGTACCCACAAATACTTCGTCCAGTCGCAGGGTACCCACACATACTTCGTCTGGTCGCAGGGTACCCACACATTCTTCGTCTGGTCGCAGGGTAACCACACATACTTCGTCCAGTCGCAGGGTACCCACACATACTTCGTCTGGTCGCAAGGTACCCACACATAGTTCGTGCGGTCGCAGGGTACCCACACATACTTTGTCCGGTCGCAGGGTACCCACACATACTTCGTGGTTATGACTCAACGGGTCACTGTAAACGTTTACTTGTTAAATTCTTCTTTTTTTCTTTTTTCTATACATATATAGAGTGGTTACGACTCAACGGGTCACTGTAAACGTTTACTTGTTAAATTCTTCTTTTTTTATACATATATACCGTGGTTATGACTCAACGGGTCATTGTAAACGTGTACTTGTTAAATTCTTCTTTTTTCTTTTTTTATACATATATAGAGTGGTTATGACTCAACGGGTCACTGTAAACGTGTACTTGTAAAATTCTTCTTTTTTCTTTTTTTATACATATATAGAGTGGTTATGACTCAACGGGTCACTGTAAACGTTTACTTGTTAAATTCTTCTTTTTTTCTTTTTTTATACATATATAGAGTGGTTATGACTCAACGGGTCATTGTAAACGTGTACTTGTTAAATTCTTCTTTTTTCTTTTTTTATACATATATAGAGTGGTTATGACTCAACGGGTCACTGTAAACGTGTACTTTTTAAATTCTTCTTTTTTCTGTTTTTATACATATATAGAGTGGTTATGACTCAACGGGTCACTGTAAACGTGTACTTGTTAAATTCTTCTTTTTTCTTTTTTTATACATATATAGAGTGGTTATGACTCAACGGGTCACTGTAAACGTTTACTTGTTAAATTCTTCTTTTTTTCTTTTTTCTATACATATATAGAGTGGTTATGACTCAACGGGTCACTGTAAACGTTTACTTGTTAAATTCTTCTTTTTTTATACATATATAGAGTGGTTATGACTAAACGGGTCACTGTAAACGTGTACTTGTTAAATTCTTCTTTTTTCTGTTTTTATACATATATAGAGTGGTTATGACTCAACGGGTCACTGTAAACGTGTACTTGTTAAATTCTTCTTTTTTCTTTTTTTATACATATATAGAGTGCTTATGACTCAACGGGTCACTGTAAACGTTTACTTGTTAAATTCTTCTTTTTTTCTTTTTTCTATACATATATAGAGTGGTTATGACTCAACGGGTCACTGTATACGTTTACTTGTTAAATTCTTCTTTTTTTCTTTTTTCTATACATATTTAGAGTGGTTATAACTCAACGGGTCACTGTAAACGTTTACTTGTTAAATTCTTCTTTTTTTATACATATATAGAGTGGTTATGACTCAACGGGTCATTGTAAACGTGTACTTGTAAAATTCTTCTTTTTTCTTTTTTATACATATATAGAGTCGTTATGACTCAACGGTTCACTGTAAACGTGTACTTGTTAAATTCTTCTTTTTTCTTTTTTTATACATATATAGAGTGGTTATGACTCAACGGGTCACTGTAAACGTTTACTTGTTAAATTCTTCTTTTTTTCTTTTTTTATACATATATACCGTGGTTATGACTCAACGGGTCATTGTAAACGTGTACTTGTTAAACTCTTCTTTTTTCTTTTTTTATACATATATAGAGTGGTTATGACTCAACGGGTCACTGTAAACGTGTACTTGTTAAATTCTTCTTTTTTCTGTTTTTATACATATATAGAGTGGTTATGACTCAACGGGTCACTGTAAACGTGTACTTGTTAAATTCTTCTTTTTTCTTTTTTTATACATATATAGAGTGGTTATGACTCAACGGGTCACTATAAACATGTTCTTGTTAAATTCTTCTTTTTTTCTTTTTTCTATACATATATAGAGTGGTTATGACTCAACGGGTCACTGTAAACGTTTACTTGTTAAATTCTTCTTTTTTTATACATATATACCGTGGTTATGACTCAACGGGTCATTGTAAACGTGTACTTGTTAAATTCTTCTTTTTTCTTTTTTTATACATATATAGAGTGGTTATGACTCAACGGGTCACTGTAAACGTGTACTTGTTAAATTCTTCTTTTTTCTTTTTTTATACATATATAGAGTGGTTATGACTCAACGGGTCACTGTAAACGTGTACTTGTTAAATTCTTCTTTTTTTCTTCTTTTATACATATATAGAGTGGTTATGACTCAACGGGTCATTGTAAACGTGTACTTGTTAAATTCTTCTTTTTTCTTTTTTTATACATATATAGAGTGGTTATGACTCAACGGGTCACTGTAAACGTGTACTTGTTGAATTCTTCTTTTTTCTGTTTTTATACATATATAGAGTGGTTATGACTCAACGGGTCACTGTAAACGTGTACTTGTTAAATTCTTCTTTTTTCTTTTTTATACATATATAGAGTGGTTATGACTCAACGGGTCACTATAAACATGTTCTTGTTAAATTCTTCTTTTTTTCTTTTTTCTATACATATATAGAGTGGTTATGACTCAACGGATCACTGTAAACGTGTACTTGTTAAATTCTTCTTTTTTATACATATATAGAGTGGTTATGACTCAACGGGTCATTGTAAACGTGTACTTGTTAAATTCTTCTTTTTTCTTTTTTTATACATATATAGAGTGGTTATGACTCAACGGGTCACTGTAAACGTTTACTTGTTAAATTCTTCTTTTGTTCTTTTTTTATACATATATAGAGTGGTTATGACTCAACGGGTCATTGTAAACGTGTACTTGTTAAACTCTTCTTTTTTCTTTTTTTATACATATATAGAGTGGTTATGACTCAACGGGTCACTGTAAACGTGTACTTGTTAAATTCTTTTTTCTGTTTTTATACATATATAGAGTGGTTATGACTCAACGGGTCACTGTAAACGTGTACTTGTTAAATTCCTCTTTTTTCTTTTTTATACATATATAGAGTGGTTATGACTCAACGGGTCATTGTAAACGTGTACTTGTTAAATTCTTTTTTCTTTTTTTTATACATATATAGAGTGGTTATGACTCAACGGGTCACTGTAAACGTGTACTTGTTAAATTCTTCTTTTTTCTTTTTTTATACATATATAGAGTGGTTATGACTCAACGGGTCACTGTAAACGTGTACTTGTTAAATTCTTCTTTTTTCTGTTTTTATACATATATAGAGTGGTTATGACTCAACGGGTCACTGTAAACGTGTACTTGTTAAATTCTTCTTTTTTCTTTTTTTATACATATATAGAGTGGTTATGACTCAACGGGTCACTATAAACATGTTCTTGTTAAATTCTTCTTTTTTTCTTTTTTCTATACATATATAGAGTGGTTATGACTCAACGGGTCACTGTAAACGTTTACTTGTTAAATTCTTCTTTTTTTATACATATATAGAGTGGTTATGACTCAACGGGTCATTGTAAACGTGTACTTGTTAAATTCTTCTTTTTTCTTTTTTTATACATATATAGAGTGGTTATGACTCAACGGGTCACTGTAAACGTTTACTTGTTAAATTCTTCTTTTTTTCTTTTTTTATACATATATAGAGTGGTTATGACTCAACGGGTCATTGTAAACGTGTACTTGTTAAACTCTTCTTTTTTCTTTTTTTATACATATATAGAGTGGTTATGACTCAACGGGTCACTGTAAACGTGTACTTGTTAAATTCTTCTTTTTTCTGTTTTTATACATATATAGAGTGGTTATGACTCAACGGGTCACTGTAAACGTGTACTTGTTAAATTCTTCTTTTTTCTGTTTTTATACATATATAGAGTCGTTATGACTCAACGGGTCATTGTAAACGTGTACTTGTTAAATTCTTTTTTCTTTTTTTATACATATATAGAGTGGTTATGACTCAACGGGTCACTGTAAACGTGTACTTGTTAAATTCTTTTTTTTTCTTTTTTTATACATATATAGAGTGGTTATGACTCAACGGGTCACTGTTAACTTTTACTTGTTAAATTCTTCTTTTTTTCTTTTTTTATACATATATAGAGTGGTTATGACCTAACGGGTCATTGTAAACGTGTACTTGTTAAATTCTTCTTTTTTCTTTTTTTATACATATATAGAGTGGTTATGACTCAACGGGTCACTGTAAACGTGTACTTGTTAAATTCTTCTTTTTTCTGTTTTAATACATATATAGAGTGGTTATGACTCAACGGGTCACTGTAAACGTGTACTTGTTAAATTCTTCTTTTTTTCTTTTTTTATACATATATAGAGTGGTTATGACTCAACGGGTCACTATAAACATGTTCTTGTTAAATTCTTCTTTTTTTCTTTTTTTATACATATATAGAGTGGTTATGACTCAACGGGTCATTGTAAACGTGTACTTGTTAAATTCTTCTTTTTTCTTTTTTTATACATATATAGAGTGGTTATGACTCAACGGGTCACTGTAAACGTGTACTTGTTAAATTCTTCTTTTTTCTTTTTTTATACATATATAGAGTGGTTATGACTCAACGGGTCACTGTAAACGTGTACTTGTTAAATTCTTCTTTTTTCTGTTTTTATACATATATAGAGTGGTTATGACTCAACGAGTCACTGTAAACGTGTACTTGTTAAATTCTTCTTTTTTCTTTTTTTATACATATATAGAGTGGTTATGACTCAACGGGTCACTATAAACATGTTCTTGTTAAATTCTTCTTTTTTTCTTTTTTCTATACATATATAGAGTGGTTATGACTCAACGGGTCACTGTAAACGTTTACTTGTTAAATTCTTCTTTTTTTATACATATATAGAGTGGTTATGACTCAACGGGTCATTGTAAACGTGTACTTGTTAAATTCTTCTTTTTTCTTTTTTTATACATATATAGAGTGGTTATGACTCAACGGGTCACTGTAAACGTGTACTTGTTAAATTCTTCTTTTTTCTTTTTTTATACATATATAGAGTGGTTATGACTCAACGGGTCACTGTAAACGTTTACTTGTTAAATTCTTCTTTTTTTATACATATATAGAGTGGTTATGACTCAACGGGTCATTGTAAACGTGTACTTGTTAAATTCTTCTTTTTTCTTTTTTTATACATATATAGAGTGGTTATGACTCAACGGGTCACTGTAAACGTGTACTTGTTAAATTCTTCTTTTTTCTGTTTTTATACATATATAGAGTGGTTATGACTCAACGGGTCACTGTAAACGTGTACTTGTTAAATTCTTCTTTTTTCTTTTTTTATACATATATAGAGTGGTTATGACTCAACGGGTCACTGTAAACGTTTACTTGTTAAATTCTTCTTTTTTTCTTTTTTTATACATATATAGAGTGGTTATGACTCAACGGGTCATTGTAAACGTGTACTTGTTAAATTCTTCTTTTTTCTTTTTTTATACATATATAGAGTGGTTATGACTCAACGGGTCACTATAAACATGTTCTTGTTAAATTCTTCTTTTTTTCTTTTTTCTATACATATATAGAGTGGTTATGACTCAACGGGTCACTGTAAACGTGAGTGGTTATGACTCAACGGGTCACTGTAAGTAAAATAAGATTTGAAGAGAAAAAAATGTAAAAACCTATAACGATGACGTCATATACCTATTACTGTGACGTCACGTGCACAAGAATAAGTTGGTTGAAAATAAAATTATTATTACATAATTACATTGGCTGATTTCCAAATTACTACTGAATAACATTAGAAAAGTTTGAAAAAACCAGACCCGCTGCCGAAGACTGGCCCCGTTGACCCCCAGCAACATTTTTTTTTGTTGTAATTTTGAGATATTATGATCCCAGGTGTTGTACGGTGCTGAAGATATAAACTTTTTGACATGTCGTCGCGTAGTTTTTGAGGAGAAGCTTCACATACATACATACATACATACATACATACATACATACATACATACATATAGACAAGTGCCCTTTATATAAGAGATAAATGTATATATTAAATATTATTTATATATATATATATATATATATAAATACATATATTACATATTATTTATATATATATTATATATATATGTATATATATTACATATTATTCATATATATATATATATATATATTACATATTATTCATATATATATATATATATTACATATCATTTATATATATATACTAGCGGGGCTACCCGGCGTTGCTCGGGGTCATAAAAACATAATTGAAGAAAAATCGCGTGTGTAACATCTTTATATTAAAACTTTATTTCTCTCCCTCTCTCTCTATAGCTGTCACTTTATCTTTCTACTTTTATCTACCCTGGTCGCTACTTTTAAATTTTGCCTTTTGCGAAAGCTGTTTCTTCCCCACCATTTCATTCTACGTTTCACAGGGCAATAGTATGACTTATTTCTATAAAAAGTACCACCACTGTCTGCGCCTTCTATATAGGTACTTATAACCGCACCGGTGTTTATACTATATATTTTGAATCCCCTCATGATATCCTTCATCATTTTAACTCCCCTCGTTGTATTCATCATTTTCGATCTCCTCATACTATTAATCATTTTCAAACCCCTCATAATATTCTTCATCATTTTCAATCTCCTCATACTATTAATCATTTTCATTCCCCTCATAATATTCTTCATCATTTTCAATCCTCTCGTAATATTCCTCATCATTTTAATCCGCTCATGATATTCTTAATAATTTTCAATCCTCTCATGATATTCTTCATTTTTTCAATCCTCTCATGATATTCTTCATTATTTTCAATCCCCTCATGATATTCTTCATCATTTTCAATCCCCTCATGATATTCTTCATCATTTTCAATCCTCTCATGGTATATTTGATCATTTTCGATCCTCTCATGGTATATTTCATCATTTTCGATCCCCTCATGATATTCTTCTCATTTTAACTCCCCTCATGATATTATTCATTATTTTCAATCCCCTCATGGTATTCTTCATCATTTCCAATCCTGTCAGTCTATTCTTCATCATTTCCAATCCTCTCATGACATTCTTCATCATTTTCAATCCTCTCATGACATTCTTCATCATTTTCAATCCTCTCATGACATTCTTCATCATTTTCAATCCTCTCATGACATTCTTCATCATTTTCAATCCTCTCATGACATTCTTCATCATTTTCAATCCTCTCATGACATTCTTCATCATTTTCAATCCTCTCATGACATTCTTCATCATTTTCAATCTACTCATGACATTCTTCATCATTTTCAATCCTCTCATGACAGTCTTCATCATTTTCTAATCCCCTCATGACAGTCTTCATCATTTTCAATCCTCTCATGACAGTCTTCATCATTTTCAATCCTCTCATGACAGTCTTCATCATTTTCAATCCTCTCATGACATTCTTCATCATTTTCAATCCTCTCATGACATTCTTCATCATTTTCAATCTTCTCATGACATTCTTCATCATTTTCAATCCTCTCATGACATTCTTCATCATTTTCAATCCTCTCATGACAGTCTTCATCATTTTCTAATCCCCTCATGACAGTCTTCATCATTTTCAATCCCCTCATGACAGTCTTCATCATTTTCAATCCCCTCATGACAGTCTTCATCATTTTCAATCCCCTCATGACAGTCTTCATCATTTTCAATCCCCTCATGACAGTCTTCATCATTTTCAATCCCCTCATGACAGTCTTCATCATTTTCAATCCCCTCATGACAGTCTTCATCATTTTCAATCCCCTCATGACAGTCTTCATCATTTTCAATCCCCTCATGACAGTCTTCATCATTTTCAATCCCCTCATGACAGTCTTCATCATTTTCAATCCCCTCATGACAGTCTTCATCATTTTCAATCCCCTCATGACAGTCTTCATCATTTTCAATCCCCTCATGACAGTCTTCATCATTTTCAATCCTCTCATGACAGTCTTCATCATTTTCAATCCTCTCATGATAGTCTTCATCATTTTCAATCCTCTCATGATAGTCTTCATCATTTTCAATCCTCTCATGATAGTCTTCATCATTTTCAAACTTCTCATGATAGTCTTCATCATTTTCAATCTTCTCATGATATTCTTCATCATTTTCAATCCCTCATGATATTATTCATCATTTTAAATCCCCTCATGGTATTCTTCATCATTTCCAATCCTGTCAGTCTATCCTTCTTCATTTTCAATCCTCTCATGAAATTCTTCATCATTTTCAATCCTCTCATGACATTCTTCATCATTTTCAATCCCCTTTATGATAGTCTTCATCATTTTCAATCCTCTCATGATAGTCTTTATCATTTTCAATCCCCTCATGATAGTGTACATCATTTTCAATCCCCTCATGATAGTGTACATCATTTTCAATCCCCTCATGATAGTGTACATCATTTTCAATCCCCTCATGATAGTGTACATCATTTTCAATCCCCTCATGATAGTGTACATCATTTTCAATCCCCTCATGATAGTCTTCATCATTTTCAATCCCCTCATGATAGTCTTCATCATTTTCAATCCCCTCATGATAGTCTTCATCATTTTCAATCCCCTCATGATAGTCTTCATCATTTTCAATCCCCTAAGGATAGTCTTCATCATTTTCAATCCCCTCAGGATAGTCTTCATCATTTTCAACCCCTTCAGGATAGTCTTCATCATTTTCAATCCTCTCATGATAGTCTTCATCATTTTCAATCCTCTCATGATAGTTTTCATCATTTTCAATCCTCTCATGATAGTCTTTATCATAGCTCTATCTAGGATATTGAGCACTTTTCTCCCGGCCAACGCCGAGTACTTTGATAATCAAGGATGCCTCCTGAGGACTACTGAAATCACTTAGGTATCCTCTCTCCTTCTGATCTGCGAAATAGTCCAAAGGGGAACGAAGATGGCGTTTAAATATTTTCCAAACCTATCACTACTATAGCTCTATCTAGTACATTGAGCACTTTTCTCCCGGACAACGCCGAGTACTTTAATAATAAAGGAGGCCTCCTGAGGACTACTGAAATCATATAGGTGTCCTCTCTCCTACTGATCTGCGAAATAGTCCAAAGGGGAACGAATATGGCGTTAAAATATTATCCAAACTATCACTACAGTAGCTCTATATAGGACATTGAGCACTTTTTTTCCCGGACAGCGCCGAGTACTTTGAAAATCAAAGAGGCCTCCTGGGGACAACTGAAATCAGTTAGGTATCCTCCCTCCTTTTCATCTGCAAAATTGTCCAAAGGGGAAATAAGATGGCGTTAAAATATTTTCTAAACCTATCACTACAGTAGCTCTATCTAGGATATTGAGCACTTTTCTCCCGGACAACGCCGAGTACTTTGAAAATCGAGGAGGCTTCATGAGCACACCTGAAATCCCTTAGGTATCCTCTCTCCTTCGGATCTGCGAAATAGTCCAAAGGGGAACGAAGATGGCGTTAAAATATTTTCCAAACCTATCACTACAGTAGCTCTATCTAGGATATTGAGCACTTTTCTCCCGGACAACGCCGAGTATTTCAATCTCAAAGAGGCCTCCTGGGGACTACTGAAATAATTCTTATCCATTCCCCCATCCTTTTCAGTGTAGATGCTGTTAAAATATTATCCAAACCTATCACTACAGTAGCTCTATCTAGGACATTGAGCACTTTTTTCCCGGACAACGCCGAGTACTTTGAAAATCAAAGAGGCCTCCTGGGGACAACTGAAATCAGTTAGGTATCCTCCCTCCTTTTCATCTGCAAAATTGTCCAAAGGGGAACGAAGATGGCGTTAAAATATTTTCTAAACCTATCACTACAGTAGCTCTATCTAGGATATTGAGCACTTTTCTCCCGGACAACGCCGAGTACTTTGAAAATCGAGGAGGCCTCATGAGCACACCTGAAATCCCTTAGGTATTCTCTCTCCTTCGGATCTGCGAAATAGTCCAAAGGGGAACGAAGATGGCGTTAAAATATTTTCCAAACCTATCACTACAGTAGCTCTATCTAGGATATTGAGCACTTTTCTCCCGGACAACGCCGAGTATTTCAAAATCAAAGAGGCCTCCTGGGGACTACTGAAATAATTCTTATTAATTCCCCCATCCTTTTCAGCGTAGATGCTGTTAAAATATTATCCAAACCTATCACTACAGTAGCTCTATCTAGGACATTGAGCACTTTTTTCCCGGACAACGCCGAGTACTTTGAAAATCAAAGAGGCCTCCTGGGGACAACTGCAATCAGTTAGGTATCCTCCCTCCTTTTCATCTGCAAAATTGTCCAAAGGAGAACGAAGATGGCGTTAAAATATTTTCTAAACTTATCACTACAGTAGCTCTATCTAGGATATTGACCACTTTTCTCCCGGACAACGCCAAGTACTTTGAAAATCGAGGAGGCTTCATGAGCACTCCTGAAATCCCTTAGGTATCCTCTCTCCTTCTGATCTGCCAAATAGTCCAAAGGGGAACGAAGATGGCGTTAAAATATTTTCCAAACCTATCACTACAGTAGCTCTATCTAGGATATTGAGCACTTTTCTCCCGGACAACGCCGAGTACTTTGAAAGTCGAGGAGGCTTCATGAGCACACCTGAAATCCCTTAGGTATCCTCTCTCCTTCTGATCTGCGAAATAGTCCAAAGGGGAACGAAGATGGCGTTTAAATATTTTCCAAACCTATCACTACAGTAGCTCTATCTAGGACATTGAGCACTTTTCTCCCGGACAACGCCGAGTACTTTGATAATAAAGGACGCCTCCTGGGGACTACTGAAATCACTTAGGTATCCTCTCTCCTTCTGATCTGCGAAATAGTCCAAAGAAGAACGAAGATGGCGTTAAAATATTTTCCAAACCTATCACTACAGTAGCTCTATCTAGGATATTGAGCACTTTTCTCCCGGACAACGCCGAGTATTTCAAAATCAAAGAGGCCTCCTGAGCACTACTGAAATAACTCTTATCGATTCCCCATCCTTTTCAGCGTAGACGCTGTTAACATATTATCCAAACCTATCACTACAGTAGCTCTATCTAGGACATTGAGCACTTTTTTCCCGGACAACGCCGAGTACTTTGAAAATCAAAGAGGCCTCCTGGGGACTACTGAAATCACTTAGGTATCATTCTCTCCTTCTGATCTGCGAAATAGTCCAAATGGGAACGAAGATGGCGTCAAAATATTTTCCAAACCTATCACTACAGTAGCTCTATCTAGGATATTGAGCACTTTTCTCCCGGACAACGCCGAGTATTGTAAAATCAAAGAGGCCTCCTGGGGACTACTGAAATAACTCTTATCGATTCCCCATCCTTTTCAACGTAGACGCTGTTAACATATTATCCAAACCTATCACTACAGTAGCTCTATCTAGGACATTGAGAACTTTTTTTCCCGGACAACGCCGAGTACTTTGAAAATCGAGGAGGCTTCATGAGCACTCCTGAAATCCCTTAGGTATCCTCTCTCCTTCGGATCTGCGAAGTAGTCCAAAGGGGAACGAAGATGGCGTTAAAATATTTTCCAAACCTATCACCCCAGTAGCTCTATCTAGGACATTGAGCACTTTTCTCCCGGACAACGCCGAGTACTTTGATAATAAAGGACGCCTCCTGGGGACTACTGAAATCACTTAGGTATCCTCTCTCCTTCTGATCTGCGAAATAGTCCAAAGAAGAACGAAGATGGCGTTAAAATATTTTCCAAACCTATCACTACAGTAGCTCTATCTAGGATATTGAGCACTTTTCTCCCGGACAACGCCGAGTATTTCAAAATCAAAGAGGCCTCCTGAGCACTACTGAAATAACTCTAATCGATTCCCCATCCTTTTCAGCGTAGACGCTGTTAACATATTATCCAAACCTATCACTACAGTAGCTCTATCTAGGACATTGAGCACTTTTTTCCCGGACAACGCCGAGTACTTTGAAAATCAAAGAGGCCTCCTGGGGACTACTGAAATCACTTAGGTATCATTCTCTCCTTCTGATCTGCGAAATAGTCCAAATGGGAACGAAGATGGCGTCAAAATATTTTCCAAACCTATCACTACAGTAGCTCTATCTAGGATATTGAGCACTTTTCTCCCGGACAACGCCGAGTATTGTAAAATCAAAGAGGCCTCCTGGGGACTACTGAAATAACTCTTATCGATTCCCCATCCTTTTCAACGTAGACGCTGTTAACATATTATCCAAACCTATCACTACAGTAGCTCTATCTAGGACATTGAGAACTTTTTTTCCCGGACAACGCCGAGTACTTTGAAAATCGAGGAGGCTTCATGAGCACTCCTGAAATCCCTTAGGTATCCTCTCTCCTTCGGATCTGCGAAGTAGTCCAAAGGGGAACGAAGATGGCGTTAAAATATTTTCCAAACCTATCACCCCAGTAGCTCTATCTAGGATATTGAGCACTTTTCTCCCGGACAACGCCGAGTATTTCAAAATCAAAGAGGCCTCCTGGGGACTACTGAAATAATTCTTATCCATTCCCTCATCCTTTTCAGCGTAGATGCTGTTAAAATATTATCCAAACCTATCACTACAGTAGCTCTATCTAGGACATTGAGCACTTTTTCCCGGACAACGCCGAGTACTTTGAAAATCAAAGAGGCCTCCTGGGGACAACTGAAATTAGTTAGGTATCCTCCCTCCTTTTCATCTGCAAAAATGTCCAAAGGGGAACGAAGATGGCGTTAAAATATTTTCTAAACCTATCACTACAGTAGCTCTATCTAGGATATTGAGCACTTTTCTCCCGGACAACGCCGAGTACTTTGAAAATCGAGGAGGCTTCATGAGCACTCCTGAAATCCCTTAGGTATCCTCTCTCCTTCTGATCTGCCAAATAGTTCAAAGGGGAACGAAGATGGCGTTAAAATATTTTCCAAACCTATCACTACAGTAGCTCTATCTAGGATATTGAGCAGTTTTCTCCCAGACAACGCCGAGTATTTAAAAAATCAAGGAGGCTTCTTGAGCACTAATGAAATCACTCTAACCGATCCCCCCCCCCCCCGCTTTTCATTTGCAAAATAGTCCAAAGAGAAACGTAGATGAGGTTATTCGGCATTCCTCGGTAGGGGCGCCTCAGGCGCAGTAAGCAATAAATTTACTCCTCCCCAAAGAGGGGAGGCAAAGCCTGGGAGTGTGGACCTCCTAGAACTGCACATGACAAACTCATAGACCGGCGGAATGAAGCCCCGATGGCCAAGACGATTCCAGTTCATGGGGTGCAGTATCCATCGGAAGATACTACACCTTGATCTTAGCCAAAAGAAGTGAATTAATGTCATTTTCGGTAAAAAAAAAAAATGGCGTCTAAAAGCTATGTTGAATTAGAGAAAAACGGTCGGGGGGAGTTTAAAATTATTTGTTGATATTCAAAACTCATGTAATAAGTTGTTAAATAGTATTATACAATGTTTGTTGAAAGAAAATCATAGTTATTATTACTTGTTAATTTAATAATGTAATTTAAACAGTGTCTAGTGGATAGACCGCTGTTCAGGTGTAGATTGGTTATGAATACCTCAGTAAAATTTTGGAATTTCGGATCCTTTGTTGGCCTTTTGGCTAAGATCAAAGTGTAGTATCTGTTCTCGGCATTTTTGCCTTGAGATAAAGTGTATTATCTAGTCCTATCCAGTAGGTGTCGGTTTTACACTCTCGAATCAAAAATCAGATTATCATTTTATTTTTTAATCCCTTTTCCTTTTGGGCATTTATTCTCCCCTAAAGTACAGGTTAATACGCTCCCAAGGATCGGGCTATTTCGCCTGAGGCGCCCCACCGTCGAATACCGATACCCCCCCTCCCCAAATGTTTCCTAAGGCGCCCCACCGGCGAATACCGATACTCCCCCAGATTTGGCCGGAGACGCTCATACCGGCGAATGCCGACATTCCCCATCCCCAAATTAGGCCTGAGGCGCTCATACCGGCGAATGCCGACACTCCCCCCCAATTTGGCCTGAGGCGCTCACACCGGCGAATGTCGACACTCCCCCTCCCCAGATTTGGCCTGATGCGCCCCAACGGCGAATGTCGACACTCCTCTTCCCCTAAATTTCGCCTGAGGCGCTCATACCGGCAAATGCCGACACCCCCCCTCCCCAGATTTGGCCTGAGGCGCTCATACCGGAGAATGCTGACATTCCCCCTCCCCAGATTTGGCCTGATGCCGACACTCCCCCTTCCCAGATTTGGCCTGAAGAACCCCACCGCCGACATTTCCCCTCCCCAGATTTGGCCTGAGGCGCCCCACCACCGAATGCCGACACTCCCCCATCCCCAAATTTCGCTTTAGGCGCTCATACTGCCGAATGCCGACACTCCCCTCCCCAAATTTGGCCTGAGGCGCTCATACCAGCGAATGCCGACACACCCCCTCCCCCAAATTTGGCCTGAGGAGCCCCGCCACCGAATACCGACACTCTCCCTCCCCCCAAATTTGGCGTGAGGCTCCCTATCGCCGAATGCCGACACTCCCCCATCCCCAGATTTGGCCTGAGGCGCTCATACCAGCGAATGCCGACATTCCCCCTCCTCAGATTTGGCCTGAGGCGCCCCACCGCCGAATGCTGACACTCCCTCTCCCCAGATTTGGCCTGTAGCGCTCACATCGGTGAATGCCGACATTTCATATTTGGCCTGAAAGGCCGAGGTAATGCCTGGAAGTATAACAGAACGGCCATAGTGAGGAAGGGACGGGGGAAGGAATATTAGCGTCTATTAATAATTAAGAAAGAAAGTGTGGGAGTGAGAGAGAAAGAAGAAAGAAAGAAAAAAAATGGTTGTAGTGTGAGTGAATTTCTACCCGCCACTCCCTTACTCTGACGTCATATCTGGTTTATCGTGACTTTGCATTATTTTTCTTCTCAAATTAGTATAAATAACGTTGAAAAATGGAGTTAAAAGCCACCCCCCATTGGAGAAAAGTGCTCAGTCGACCCCGGAAGAGTCAATTTTTTTTTTCCGGTTCCGAGATATTACACGCGTCTGGGCTGGCCGGTCGGAATGATGTCACCCGTGTGACCGTGTGTTGGGTACTTTCGGAGGAGAAGCTTTACATACATACATACATACATACATACATACATACATACATACATCCATACATCCATACAGACAGGTGACGTTTATATAATAGACTAGCGGGGCTACCCGGCGTTGCTCGGGGTCATAAAAACATATAATTGAAGAAAAATCGCGTGTGTAACATCTTCATATTAAAACTTCTATTTTTGTCCTTCTCTCTATAGTCGTCTCTTTATCTTTCTACTTTTCTCTTCCCTGGTCGCCCCATTTAACCGCTACTTTCTAATTTTGCCTTTTGTGAAAGCTGTTTCTTCCCCACCATTTCATCCTACGTTTCCCAAGGCAATAGTATGACTTATTTCTATAAAAAGTACCACCTCTGTCTGCGCATTCTATATAGGTACTTATCTCCGCCCCGGTGTTCATACTATATACGTATCTATTGCCACCCCGGTGCGCATACTATATACGTACCTATCGCCGCCCCAGTGCACATAATATATACATACCTTTCGCAACCCCGGTGCAGATACTATATAAGTACCTATCGCCACCCTGGGTGCAGATACAATATAAGTACCTATCGCCGCCACGGTGCGAATGCTAAATACATACCTATCCCCGCCCCGGTGCAAATGCTAAATACGTACTTATCCCCACCCCGGTGCGAATGCTAAATATGTAG
The DNA here is from genome assembly GCA_963556195.1 of Sepiola atlantica. NCBI lineage: Eukaryota > Metazoa > Mollusca > Cephalopoda > Sepiida > Sepiolidae > Sepiola > Sepiola atlantica. Next base: position 114,592 of record CAUVYP010001223.1, read on the forward strand.
CTATTGCCGCCCCAGTGTGCATACTGCATGAGTACCTATCACTGCCCCAATGCAAATACTAAAAATGTACATATCGCTGCCCTGGTGCGAATGCTAAATACGTACCTATCGCTGCCCCGGATCGAATGCTAAATACGTACCTTTCGCCGCCCTGGTGCCCGTTATATATATGTATCTATCGCCGCCCCGCTGCGCGTGCTGTATACGTACCGATCGCCGCCCCGGAGCGCATGCTAAATACATACCTATCACCGGCCCGGTGCACATGCTATATACGTACTTTTCCGCCCATGTGCACATGCAATATACGTACCTATCGCCCCCCCTCAATGCTAAATACGTACCTATCGCCCACCCCTCAATGCTAAATACGTACCTATCGCCCCCCCCCCCCTCAATGCTAAATACGTACCTATCGCCCCCCCCCCTCAATGCTAAATACGTACCTCTCGCCGCCCCGGTGTGAATGTTTAATATGTATCTATCGCCGCCCCGGTGCGAATGCTAAATACATACCTATCGCCCACCCGGTGTGAATGCTGAATACGTACCTATCGCCGCCCCGTTGCACGTGCTATATACGTACCTATCCCCGCCCCACTGTGTGTGCTATATACGTACCGATTGCCGCCCTGGAGCGCATTCTAAATACATACCTATCACCGGCCCGGTGCACATGCTGTATACGTACTTATTGCCGTCCATGTGCACATGCTATATATGTACCTATCGACGACCCAGTGTGCATACTACATATGTACATATCGCTGCCTCAGTGCGAATACTAAATATGTACATATCGCCGCCCCGGTGCGAATGCTAAATACGTACCTATTGCCACCCCGGTGTGAATGCTAAATACGTACCTATCGGCACCACTATGCACTACTATATACGTACCTATTGCCACTCCAGTGCACATACTATGTATATACCTATCGCCGGCCCGGTGCGCATACTATATTCGTACCTATCGCCGCCCTAGTGCGCATACTATATTTTTTTGGCACCACCCAAGAAAACTTTTTTTTCATCCTCCCACATACTTAGAAATATTTTTAATTTATAAGTAAAAAAAAATTTAACCCCCCCTCGAAAGAAATTTTTTTTTTTTAGCCTTTCACATACATAGAAATATTTTTAGTTAAAGAAAGAAAAAAAAAATTCCGAGGTGCCTCGGTCATATCAAAGAACCATACTGCAGAAGCCTCCGGGTCCTATATTGTAGAAACACCCCTGGTGCTGGGTCCTATACTGTAGAAGAACCCCTGGCCGCTATACTGCAGAGCACCCATGGTCCCTATTCTTCATAGGCCTCCGGGTCCTATATTGTAGAAGCACCCCCGGTACTGGGTCCTATATTGTAGAAGCACCCCCGGTACTGGGTCCTATATTGTAGAAACACCCCTGGTACCTATACTGGAGAAGCACCCCTAGTCCCTATACTGGAGAAGCACCCATTGTTTCTATTCTGCAGAAGCCTCCGGGTCCTAAATTTAGAAGCACCCCTGGTACTGGGTCCTATATTGTAGAAGCACCCCTGGTGCTGGGTCCTATATTGTAGAAGCACCCCTGGTCCCTATACTGGAGAAGCACTTATATTTCTAGGGACCGTTATACTTTAGAAGCACCAACATTCCTGGGGGGACCGTCATACTTTAGAAGCATCAACATTTGTGGGGACCGTTATACTGTAGAAGCACCAATATTTCTAGGGATCGTTATACTTTAAAAGCACCAACGTTCCTGGGGAGGGACCGTTATACTTTAGAAGCACCAATATTTCTAGGGACCGTTATACTTTAGAAGCACCAACATTCCTGTTGACTGTAATACTTTAGAAGCATCAACATTCCTGGGGACCATTATACTTTAGAAGCAACATTCCTGTGGGACCGTTATACTTTAGAAGCACCAATATTTCTAGGGACCGTTATACTTTAGAAGCACCAATATTTCTAGGGACGGTTATACTTCAGAAGCACCTACATTACTTTGCAAATCAAGTAGGCCTCCTGAGAACTACTGACATCACTCTTACCGGTTGCCTTCCTATGTTGTTATTGATCCATCCGGACAGAAGTTATGGGATGACCTGATACAACCGGACACAATTTAGGGCAAGACGGGTACATCCGGCAAGGGATTATGGAGCATGTTTAGTGAGTCAGCATTTTTATAAAGTTATTATATAAATACATTGAATAATTTCCAAATTACTACTGATTAACGTTGAAAAAATGGATATGTATCATGTATCATGTATATGTATCATGTATATGTATCATGTATCATGTATATATATCATGTATATGTATCATGTGTATTGTATCATGTACACGTATATGTATCATGGATATGTATCATGTATAGGTATATATATCATGTATCGTGGATATGTATATGTATCATGTATCGTGGATATGTATATGTATCATGTATCATGGATATGTATCATGTATCATGGATATGTATCATGTATCATGGACATGTATCATGGATATGTATCATGTATCATGGATATGTATAATGTATATGTATCATGTATCATGTGTATGTATCATGTATATGTATCATGGATATGTATCATGTATATGTATCATGGATATGTATCATGCATCATGGATATGTATATGTATCATGTATCATGGACATGTATCATAGATATGTACCATGTATCATGGATATGTATTATGGATATGTATCATGTATCATGGATATGTATCATGAATATGTATCATGGATATTTATAATGTATCATGGATATGTATCATGTATCATGGATATGTATAATGTATCATGGATATGTATAATGTATCATGGATATGTATCATGTATCATGGATATGTATATGTCTCATGTATCATGGACATGTATCATGGATATGTACCATGTATCATGGATATGTATCATGAATATGTATCATGGATATGTATCATGTATCATGGATATGTATCATGTATCATGGATATGTATCATGTATCATGGATATGTATATGTCTCATGTATCATGGATATGTATCATGGATATGTATCATGTATCATGGATATGTATCATGTATCATGGATATGCATAATGTATCATAGGTATGCATCATGTATACTGTATCATAGATATGTGTTATGTATCATGGATATGTATCATGTATCATGGATATGTATCATGTATCATAGATATGTATAATGTATCATGGATATGTATCATGGATATGTATCATGTATCATGTATCATCGATATGCATTATGGATATGTATCATGTATCATAGGTATGTATCATGTATACTGTATCATGGATATGTGTTATGTATCATAGATATGAATCATGCATCATGTAGATGTATCATGTATATGTATATGTATCATGGGTATGTATATGTATCATGGGTATTTATCATGGATATATATCATGGATGTGTATCATCTATCCTTGATATGTATCATAGATATGTATCATGGATATGTATCATGGATATGTATATGTATCATAGATATATATATGTTTCATAGATATGTATCATGTATATATATCATCGATATATATATGTATCATGGATATGTATCATTTGTCATTGATATTTATTATCGGTATGTATCATGTACATGTATCATGGATATGTATCATGTATCATGTGTCATATAACTGTATCATGTATCATAGATATGTATCATAGATATGTATCATGTATCATAGATATTCTTAATCATTTTCAATCCCCTCATGATTTTCTTCATCATTTTCAATCCTCTCATCATGTTCTTTATCATTTTAAACTCCCTCGTGGTATTCTTCAGCATTTTCAATCCTCTCATAATATTCTACATCATATTCAATGCTCTCATTGTATTCTTAATCATTTTAAACCCCCTCATGATATTCTTCATCATTTTCAATGCTCTCATGGTGTTCTTAATCATTTTACATCCTCTCATGATGTTCTTCATCTTTTTCAATCCCCTCATTATATTCTTCAGCATTTTCAATCCTCTCATCGTATTCTTCATCATTTTCAGCCCGCTCATAATATTCTACATCATTTTCAATCCCATGATGGTATTCTTCATCATTTTCAATCCTCTCATGATATTCTTCATCATTTTCAATCCTCTCATGGTAGTCTTCATCATTTTCAATCCTCTCATGATATTCTTCATCATTTTCAATCCTCTCATGGTAGTTTTCATCATTTTCAATCCCATCATGATATTCTTCATCATTTTCAATCCTCTCATGGTATTCTTCATAATTTTCAATCCTCTCATGATATACGTCATCATTTTCAATCCTCTCATGATATTCTTCATCAGTTTCAATCTGTTCATGATATTCTTCATCATTTTCAATCCTCTTATGGTATTCTTCATCATTTTCAATCCCCTCATGGTATTCTTCATCATTTTCAATCCCCTCATGGTATTTTTCATCATTTTCAATCCTCTCATGGTATTCTTCATTATTTTCAATCCTCTCATAATATTCTTCATCATTTTCAATCCTCTCATGATATTCTTCATCATTTTCAATCTCCTCATGGTATTCTTCAGCATTTTCAATCCTCTCATAATATTCTACATCATATTCAATCCTCTCATGGTATTCTTCAGCATTTTCAACCCCCTCATGATATTCTTCATCATTTTCAATCGTCTCATGATGTTCTTCATCGTTTTCAATCCTCTCATGATATTCTTCATCATTTTCAATCCTCTCATGATGTTCTTCATCGTTTTCAATCCTCTCATGATATTCTTCATCATTTTCAATCCTCTCATTTTATTCTTCAGCATTTTCAATCCTCTAAACTCCCTCATGGTATTCTTCAGCATTTTCAATCCTCTCATAATATTCTACATCATATTCAATGCTCTCATTGTATTCTTAATCATTTAAAACCCCCTCATGATATTCTTCATCATTTTACATCCTCTCATGATGTTCTTCATTATTTTCAATCCCCTCATTATATTCTTCAGCATTTTCAATCCTCTCATCGTATCCTTCATCATTTTCAATCCTCTCATGATATTCTTCATCATTTTCAATCCCCTCATGGTATTCTTCAGCATTTTCAATCCTCTCATAATATTCTACATCATATTCAATCCTCTCATGGTATTCTTCATCATTTTCAATCCTCTCATCATGGTATTCTTCATCATTTTCAATCCTCTCATCATTGTATTCTTCATCATTTTCAACCCCCTCATGATACTCTTCATCATTTTCAATCCTCTCATGATGTTTTTAATCATTTTCAATCCTCTCATGATGTTCTTAATCATTTTCAATCCTCTCATGATGTTCTTAATCATTTGCAATCCTCTCATGATGTTCTTAATCATTTGCAATCTTCTCATGATGTTCTTAATCATTTTCAATCCTCTCATGATGTTCTTCATCATTTACAATCCCCTCATGATATTCTTAATCATTTTCAATCCTCTCACCTTATTATTCATCATTTTCAATCCCTTCATGATATTCTTCATCATTTTCAATCCTCTCACCCTAGTATTCATCATTTTCAATCACTTCATGATATTCTTCATCATTTTTAATCTCCTTATGATATTATTAATCATTTTCACTCCTCACATGGTATTCTTCATCATTTTCAATCCTCTCATCATTGTATTCTTCATTATTTTCAAATCGCCAAATACAAGGAGGCCTCTAGAGCTATACTAAAATAACTCTCGCTTATTCCCCTCCCTTTTATCAGGGCAATAGTCTGAAGAAAAATGAAAAAAACAACAATAATAACGTGACGATAGCATAAAATAATATCCGAACCTATCACTGTGACGTCATGTACCTATCTATGTGACGTCATGTGCACAAGATAACATTAAAAATCGTGATCACATTAAACGAAAAAATGGCTATTTGACCCCTTAAAAATGAATCTTTTTTTTTAATTTTTCGATATTATTTTCTCGAGGTTATGCCGGTTAAAATAATACCTAATTCGGAGGTGTTTGTTTAGTATTTTAAAAGCCTTAGCGTTACATACATATCACAGATTTTTGCCTTATATATATTGAGATTATATATATATATATATATGTATATATATATTACATATTATTCATATATATATATATATATATTACATATTATTTGTATATATATATATATATATACTAGCGGGGCTACCCGGCGTTGCTCGGGGTCATAAAAACATAATTGAAGAAAAATCGCGTGTGTAACATCTTTATATTAAAACTTCTATTTCTCTCCCTCTCTCTCTATAGCTGTCTCTTTATCTTTCTACTTTTATCTACCCTGGTCGCTACTTTAAAATTTTGCCTTTTGCGAAAGCTGTTTCTTCCCCACCATTTCATCCTACGTTTCACAGGGCAATAGTATGACTTATTTCTATAAAAAGTACCACCACTGTCTGCGCCTTCTATATAGGTACTTATAACCGCCCCGGTGTTCATACTATATATTTTGAATCCCCTCATGATATCCTTCATCATTTTAACTCCCCTCGTTGTATTCATCATTTTCGATCTCCTCATACTATTAATCATTTTACATCCCCTCATAATATTCTTCATCATTTTCAATCTCCTCATACTATTAATCATTTTCAATCCCCTCATAATATTCTTCATCATTTTCAATCCTCTCGTAATATTCCTCATCATTTTCAACCCGCTCATGATATTCTTAATAATTTTCAATCCTCTCATGATATTCTTCATTTTTTCAATCCTCTCATGATATTCTTCATTATTTTCAATCCCCTCATGATATTCTTCATCATTTTCAATCCCCTCATGATATTCTTCATCATTTTCAATCCTCTCATGGTATATTTCATCATTTTCGATCCCCTCATGATATTCTTCTCATTTTCAATCCCCTCATGATATTATTCATCATTTTCAATCCTCTCATGGTATTCTTCATCATTTCCAATCCTGTCAGTCTATTCTTCATAATTTTCAATCCTCTCATGACATTCTTCATCATTTTCAATCCTCTCATGACATTCTTCATCATTTTCAATCCTCTCATGATAGTCTTCATCATTTTTAATCCTCTCATGATAGTCTTCATCATGTTTAATCCTCTCATGATAGTCTTCATCATTTTCAATCCTCTCATGATAGTCTTCATCATTTTCAAACCTCTCATAATAGTCTTCATCATTTTCAATCCTCTCATGATATTCTTCATCATTTTCAATCCCCTCATGATATTATTCATCATTTTAAATCCCCTCATGGTATTCTTCATCATTTCCAATTCTGTCAGTCTATTCTTTCTCATTTTCAATCCTCTCATGAAATTCTTCATCATTTTCAATCCTCTCATGACATTCTTCATCATTTTCAATCCCCTTATGATAGTCTTCATCATTTTCAATCCCCTCATGATAGTCTTCATCATTTTCAATCCCCTCATGATAGTCTTCATCATTTTCAATCCCCTCATGATAGTGTACATCATTTTCAATCCCCTCATTATAGTCTTCATCATTTTCAATCCCCTCATGATAGTCTTCATCATTTTCAATCCTCTCATGATAGTCTTTATCATAGCTCTATCTAGGATATTGAGCACTTTTCTCTCAGACAACGCCGAGTACTTTGAAAATCAAGGACGCCTCATGAGCACTACTAAAATCACTTAGGTATCATCTCTCCTTCTGATCTGCAAAATAGTCCAAAGGGGAACAAAGATGGCGTTAAAATATTTTCCAAACCTATCACTACAGTAGCTCTATCTAGGACATTGAGCACTTTTCTCCTGGCCAACGCCGAGTACTTTGATAATAAAGGAGGCCTCCTGAGGACTACAGAAATCACTTAGGTATCCTCTCTCCTTCTGATCTGCGAAATAGTCCAAAGGGGAACGAAGATGGCGTTAAAATATTTTCCAAACCTATCACTACAGTAGCCTTATCTAGGACATTGAGCACTTTTCTCCCGGACAACGCCGAGTACTTTAATAATAAAGGAGGCCTCCTGAGGACTACTGAAATCACTTAGGTGTCCTCTCTCCTACTGATCTGCGAAATAGTCCAAAGGGGAACGAATATGGCGTTAAAATATTATCCAAACCTATCACTACAGTAGCTCTATATAGGACATTGAGCACTTTTTTTCCCGGACAACGCCGAGTACTTTGGAAATCAAAGAGGCCTCCTGGGGACAACTGAAATAATTTAGGTATCCTCCCTCCTTTTCATCTGCAAAATTGTCCAAAGGGGAACGAAGATGGCGTTAAAATATTTTCCAAACCTATCACTACAGTAGTTCTATCTAGGGCATTGAGCACTTTTCTCCCTGACAACGCCGAGTACTTTGATAATCAAAGAGGCCTCCTGGGGACTACTGAAATCACTTAGGTATCCTCTCACCTTCTTATCTGCGAAATAGTCCAAATGGGAACGAAGATCGCGTTAAAATATTTTCCAAACCTATCACTACAGTAGCTCTATCTAGGATATTGAGAACTTTTCTCCCGGACAACGCCGAGTATTTCAAAATCAAAGAGGCCTCCTGAGCACTACTGAAATAACTCTTATCGATTCCCCCATTCTTTTCAGCGTAGATGCTGTTAAAATATTATCCAAACCTATCACTACAGTAGCTCTATCTAGGACGTTGAGCACTTTTTTCCCGGACAACGCCGAGTACTTTGAAAATCAAAGTAGCCTCCTGGGGACTACTGAAATCACTTAGGTATCCTCCCTCCTTTTCATCTGCAAAATTGTCCAAAGGGGAACGAAGATGGCGTTACAATATGTTCTAAACCTATCACTACAGTAGCTCTATCAAGGATATTGAGCACTTTTCTCCCGGACAACGCCGAGTACTTTGAAAATCGAGGATGCTTCGTGAGCACTCTTGAAATCCCTTAGGTATCCTCTCTCCTTCTGATCTGCGAAATAGTCCAAAGGGGAACGAAGATGGCGTTAAAATAATTTCCAAACCTATCACTACAGTAGCTCTATCTAAGACGTTGAGCACTTTTCTCCCGGACAACGCCGAGTACTTTGATAATCGAGGAGGTATCCTGGGGACTACTGAAATCACTTAGGTATCCTCTCTCCTTCTCATCTGAGAAATAGTCCAAAGGGGAACGAAGATTGCGTTAAAATATTTTCCAAACTTATCACTACAGTAGCTCTATCTAGGATATTGAGCACTTTTCTCCCGGACAACGCCGAGTATTTCAAAATCAAAGAGGCCTCCTGAGCACTACTTACATAACTCTTATCGATTCCCCCATCCTTTTCAGCGTAGATGCTGTTAAAATATTATCCAAACCTATCACTACAGTAGCTCTATCTAGGACATTGAGCACTTTTCTCCCGGACAACGCCGAGTACTTTGATAATCAAGTAGGCCTCCTGGGGACTACTGAAATCACTTAGGTATCCTCTCTCCTTCTGATCTGCGAAATAGTCCAAAGGGGAACGAAGATGGCGTTAAAATATTTTCCAAACCTATCACTACAGTAACTCTATCTAGGATATTGAGCACTTTTCTCCCGGACAACGCCGAGTACTTTGAAAATCGAGGAGGCTTCATGAGCACTCCTGAAATCTTTTAGGTATCCTCTCTCCTTCTGATCTGCGAAATAGTCCAAAGGGGAACGAAGATGGCGTTTAAATATTTTCCAAACCTATCACTACAGTAGCTCTATCTAGGACATTGAGCACTTTTCTCCCGGACAACGCCGAGTACTTTGATAATCAAGGAGGCCTCCTGGGGACTACTGAAATCACTTAGGTATCCTCTCTCCTTCTGATCTGCGAAATAGTCCAAAGAGGAACGAAGATGGCGTTAAAATATTTTCCAAACCTATCACTACAGTAGCTCTATCTAGGATATTGAGCACTTTTCTCCCGGACAACGACGAGTATTTCAAAATCAAAGAGGCCTCCTGAGCACTACTGAAATAACTCTTATCGATTCCCCATCCTTTTCAGCGTAGACGCTGTTAACATATTATCCAAACCTATAACTACAGTAGCTCTATCTAGAACTTTGAGCACTTTTTTCCCGGACAACGCCGAGTACTTTGAAAATCAAAGAGGCCTCCTGGGGACTACTGAAATCACTTAGGTATCATTCTCTCCTTTTCATCTGCAAAATTGTCCAAAGGGGAACGAAGATGGGGTTAAAATATGTTCTAAACCTATCACTACAGTAGCTCTATCTAGGATATTAAGCACTTTTCTGTCGGACAACGCCGAGTACTTTGAAAATCGAGGAGGCTTCATGAGCACTCCTGAAATCCCTTAGGTATCCTCTCTCCATCTGATCTGCGAAATAGTCCAAAGGGGAACGAAGATGGCGTCAAAATATTTTCCAAACCTATCACTACAGTAGCTCTATCTAAGACGTTGAGCACTTTTCTCCCGGACAACGCCGAGTACTTTGATAATCGAGGAGGTATCCTGGGGACTACTGAAAACACTTAGGTATCCTCTCTCCTTCTGATCTGCGAAATAGTCCAAAGGGGAACGAAGATTGCGTTAAAATATTTTCCAAACTTATCACTACAGTAGCTCTATCTAGGATATTGAGCACTTTTCTCCCGGACAACGCCGAGTATTTCAAAATCAAAGAGGCCTCCTGAGCACTACTTACATAACTCTTATCGATTCCCCCATCGTTTTCAGCGTAGATGCTGTTAAAATATTATCCAAACCTATCACTACAGTAGCTCTATCTAGGACATTGAGCACTTTTCTCCCGGACAACGCCGAGTACTTTGATAATCTAGTAGGCCTCCTGGGGACTACTGAAATCACTTAGGTATCCTCTCTCTTTCTGATCTGCGAAATAGTCCAAAGGGGAACGATGATGGCGTTAAAATATTTTCCAAACCTATCACTACAGTAGCTCTATCTAGGATATTGAGCACTTTTCTCCCGGACAACGCCGAGTACTTTGAAAATCGAGGAGGCTTCATGAGCACTCCTGAAATCTTTTAGGTATCCTCTCTCCTTCTGATCTGCGAAATAGTCCAAAGGGGAACGAAGATGGCGTTTAAATATTTTCCAAACCTATCACTACAGTAGCTCTATCTAGGACATTGAGCACTTTTCTCCCGGACAACGCCGAGTACTTTGATAATCAAGGAGGCCTCCTGGGGACTACTGAAATCACTTAGGTATCCTCTCTCCTTCTGATCTGCGAAATAGTCCAAAGAGGAACGAAGATGGCGTTAAAATATTTTCCAAACCTATCACTACAGTAGCTCTATCTAGGATATTGAGCACTTTTCTCCCGGACAACGACGAGTATTTCAAAATCAAAGAGGCCTCCTGAGCACTACTGAAATAACTCTTATCGATTCCCCATCCTTTTCAGCGTAGACGCTGTTAACATATTATCCAAACCTATAACTACAGTAGCTCTATCTAGAACTTTGAGCACTTTTTTCCCGGACAACGCCGAGTACTTTGAAAATCAAAGAGGCCTCCTGGGGACTTCTGAAATCACTTAGGTATCATTCTCTCCTTTTCATCTGCAAAATTGTCCAAAGGGGAACGAAGATGGGGTTAAAATATGTTCTAAACCTATCACTACAGTAGCTCTATCTAGGATATTAAGCACTTTTCTCTCGGACAACGCCGAGTACTTTGAAAATCGAGGAGGCTTCATGAGCACTCCTGAAATCCCTTAGGTATCCTCTCTCCATCTGATCTGCGAAATAGTCCAAAGGGGAACGAAGATGGCGTCAAAATATTTTCCAAACCTATCACTACAGTAGCTCTATCTAGGATATTGAGCACTTTTCTCCCGGACAACGCCGAGTATTGTAAAATAAAAGAGGCCTCCTGGGGACTACTGAAATAATTCTTATCCATTCCCCCATCCTTTTCAGCGTAGATGCTGTTAAAATATTATCCAAACCTATCACTACAGTAGCTCTATCTAGGACATTGAGAACTTTTTTTCCCGGACAACCCGAGTACTTTGAAAATCAAAGAGGCCTCCTGAGGACTACTGAAATCAGTTACGTATACTCCCTTCTTTTCATCTGCAAAATTGTCCAAAGGGGAACGAAGAGGGCGTTAAAATATTTTCTAAACCTATCACTACAGTAGCTCTATCTAGGATATTGAGCACTTTTCTCCCGGACAACGCCGAGTACTTTGAAAATCGAGGAGGCTTCATGAGAACTCCTGAAATCCCTTAGGTATCCTCTCTCCTTCTGATCTGCGAAATAGTCCAAAGGGGAACGAAGATGGCGTTAAAATATTTTCCAAACCTATCACTACAGTAGCTCTATCTAGGATATTGAGCACTTTTCTCCCGGACAACGACGAGTATTTCAAAATCAAAGAGGCCTCCTGGGGACTACTGAAATAATTCTTATCCATTCCCTCATCCTTTTCAGCGTAGATGCTGTTAAAATATTATCCAAACCTATCACTACAGTAGCTCTATCTAGGACATTGAGCACTTTTTTCCCGGACAACGCCGAGTACTTTGAAAATCAAAGAGGCCTCCTGGGGACAACTGAAATCAGTTAGGTATCCTCCCTCCTTTTCATCTGCAAAAATGTCCAAAGGGGAACGAAGATGGCGTTAAAATATTTTCTAAACCTATCACTACAGTAGCTCTATCTAGGATATTGAGCACTTTTCTCCCGGACAACGCCGAGTACTTTGAAAATCGAGGAGGCTTCATGAGCACTCCTGAAATCCCTTAGGTATCCTCTCTCCTTCTGATCTGCCAAATAGTCCAAAGGGGAACGAAGATGGCGTTAAAATATTTTCCAAACCTATCACTACAGTAGCTCTATCTAGGATATTGAGCAGTTTTCTCCCAGACAACGCCGAGTATTTAAAAAATCAAGGAGGCTTCTTGAGCACTAATGAAATCACTCTAACCGATTCCCCCCCCCCCCCCCCGCTTTTCATTTGCAAAATAGTCCAAAGAGAAACGTAGATGCTGTTATTCGGCATTCCTCGGTAGGGGCACCTCAGGCGCAGTAAGCAATAAACTTACTCCTCCCCAAAGAGGGGAGGCAAAGCCTGGGAGTGTGGACCTCCTAGAACTGCACATGACAAACTCATAGACCGGCGGAATGAAGCCCCGATGGCCAAGACGATTCCAGTTCATGGGGTGCAGTATCCATCGGAAGATACTAAACCTTGATCTTAGTCAAAAGAAGTGAATTAATGTCATTTTCGGTAAAAAAAAAAAATGGCGTCTAAAAGCTATGTTGAATTAGAGAAAAACGGTCTGGGGGAGTTTAAAATTATTTGTTGATATTCAAAACTCATGTAATAAGTTGTTAAATAGTATTATACAATGTTTGTTGAAAGAAAATCATAGTTATTATTACTTGTTAATTTAATAATGTAATTTAAACAGTGTCTAGTGGATAGACCGCTGTTCAGGTGTAGATTGGTGATGAATACCTCAGTAAAATTTTGGAATTTCGGATCCTTTGTTGGCCTTTTGGCTAGGATCAAAGTGTAGTATCTGTTCTCTCATTTTGATTTTGGTCAAATATTTTTTCTAATGTACTGATTCTCGCCCTAGTCATTGGGGTGGGGGATGCAGTAACAACCCTCTTGTTTGACATTGTCAGCGGCACCCTCACCGCATGACCCACTTTTACTATCACTTCCTTCTCCCTTCGGGTTGAGATGCAACACTGACCTTCCCGTAAGCCTCGAGCGACAAGGGGGGTCAAACCCACTTTCTCTCTTCTATTAACGCTCTCCCCCTCCCTCTCTCAGTTCTATCTCCCCCTCTTGCCTGTTTTGGCGCCCTGAGAGCGCGCCAAAACCGGCTCTATAGTCGACGCCGTCTCCACGCCAGTTGAAATCGTGAACTTTCAGCCCCCCCCCCACTTTTTTCTTTTATTATTATTTTAACTGGCAGAGACATGGAAGAGATTTCATTTACCACCAAGAACGCTGAGGAGCATGACACATCTCTCAGCCCGGACCCCACCAAGACAGTTGCTCCCATAGAGGACGACTCCCCCAATGGGGGAGCCGAAAAGGACAGGGCATACTGCCCGGATATAGACTTTCCTAAAAAGGACTCCCCATGCGGGAATGAACACCAAAAAAGGGAGGCTCCCCTGCAGGTTGACTCCCCCAATGGGGAAGTGGGACCCGCAAAGTGCACCGACGGGGCTTACCGCCCGGATGTCATCGTGCCAGGGGCGGCTTCCCCTAAAAAGGATTCCCTTTGCGGGAATGCAAACCAAAAAGGGGTTGCTCCCCCAGAGGCTGACTCCCCAAATGAGGGAGCAGAAAAACGAAAAGAGGCGGTTTCACCCAATATGGTGGTGCCCTCTGCAGTTGAAGTAAGCATGGCTCCCCCAGTGAGTGGCTCCATTGCAGGGAGTCTGGCTTCCCCCAGCGAGGGAGCAAAAAAGGGAAAAGAGCCAACTTCACTCAATGCGGCGATTCCCTCCACTTCCAATACCCTCCAGACTCCCCAGAAAAGGGGCTCCGCTTCCAGGAGCCAAGGCGTCTCTGGTTCCACCATCAGGGACCAGAGGGAGGCCAAAACAGCACCACCGAGGGAGTCTGCTTGGGGGAAGAAGAACCCAGAGAAGAGGTTGTCCCCACAGGACTACAAAGAATTGTATTTAAAAAAATATAAACAGTACATTGAAGGGAGTGTACTGCAGCCTGTGCCTGGTTCCTGGGAGGCGATTGAGGACAGGGTTTTGTCCCTCGTAACCTCGGACTTGAAGGAAAATCGCCTCCTGGGACTCAAAAAGGAGGATATGGCGGAGCTCCTAAAGAAGCTAAACATTCCGGCAACCTATATCTGCCAAAGGAGCTATGCCATGTGGGACATCCTGCTCCCCTCTCGGGAGGAAGCAGAACGTCTCTCCATGAAAGAGATGAGGAGCGGGAGTATAAAATTGCAGCCCGAATACCAGGGCAAAAGGAGGACCCGGGTCCGCATTTATAATGCCCCACCTGATCTGTGCGCGGATTACCTAGGCGCCTACTTCAGCCAGTTTGGGGATGTAGAACAAGTGGACCCGGTAAGGTCCAGGAGTGGACTACACATGGCCGACTACACGATCGCCATGAAGCTGATGCGGGCAGACTTCCTTGCAATTCCGTCGGTGCTGACGCATAAAGGCTGGAACATGCCGATCGTGGTAGAAGGCCGTCGCCCGCACTGCTGGTTTTGTCAGCAAATAGGCCACATGGCAAAGAACTGCCCCAAAAAAGCAGTTTGCAGCCAAATAACGCCATCGGCTGCTCCTGTGCCGGTTCTGAAGACAGCTCCAACCACTCTTCCAATTTCTGCTACAACAACAGCCCCAAGATCAAAAAAACCCTTGGGAAGAGCAGAAGAAGAATGCAGCACAGTGGTGAGGGAAGAGAGGAAGAATGTAACCGCTTCCACCGTGATCTCACCACTCGTCCAACCGCAGGAACAGCAGCAACAGGAACAGCAGAAGCAGCAGCAGCAAAATGAACAGATTGCCCTCAGGCCGCAAAACCGGCAGGGGGTAAAAAGAAAACAAAAAAAATCCTCCGATGAAGAGGAAGAAGTCGGTGAGGAGGAGATGCCAAAAAATTTGCTCCCCCCCGGTTCAGAAAAAGAACAAATGAAAGGAAAAAAGAGGATAAGGGAAGAAAAGATTGCCCAATCCCCCATGGAGCAGACACCATCCCCGACACCTCCAAAACCTACATCCACACAACCAACTCCCATCCCCAGTACAACAATTTCGAAGAAAAAACCTATCCCCACTCTGCAAGCACCGGCCCCCACACCAACACAAGCAATAACACCAGCCCCCACACTGCATTTATCAAAACAGACACCTGCACATACACCACCCAGCTCCGAATCCTCTCAGCCCAAACTAGTCAAACCGGGGAGGAAAAGGAGCCAATCTTCCTCACCGGCTCGGAGGAAAATCAAAGAAAGACCCCTCCCCTTTAAATTGGGGAGGGAGCTGTGTAAAATTGACCCCCTATCTTTTGGCATGGACGTATCCTTCCGGCAGAAGAGGAACTTAAAACCTCTGTTGGACTTCAGCCAGATAGGGGGTAAAGACATAGAAGACCCCACCAATTTCCTGGAGGCCCCCTTCTTAACAACTTTTGTGAGGCTTCCAGCCGGTCGTAACAACTCTGTCTGGCAAATGCTGGAGGCCACGGAGGGAGCCATACCGGGAATAAACCTCACCAAGGACAAAGACCCTTCCCTGGACGAACTTTTACCAGAATGCAAGGGAAGGGTCCCAATGTTGGTTCATCCTTCTCTTTATAGGGCCTTAAAACTTACCTTTCCCCTGGACGTCGGCGGCATTGCGCGCAGCGGCCAGGACACCAAAGAATTGGCCACATTGAGCATGGCGCATAGCGTCGGCGTCCTCTTGCCGGCAGACTTTGGAACCGGGTGCGACACTGCTTAAGGTAAGTTCATGACTCTGTGCTTGGCTAGTTTGAATGCAAGGGGCTTGAGGTCTTCAAACCGGGCGGTTCGCGTCCGGAGGGATCTCCTGTCCCTGGGAGTGGATGTAGCTGCGATCCAGGAGACGCACTTTGTTTCATCCGCGGATTGTCAGGTGCTGACAAGAGACTACGATGTCTTCTCAGCATATGGGAATCCCCGGGGGAAGGGTGTCTCCTTGCTTGTGAAACGCACCCTGTCCGCGACGGTAGACGTTGTTCATAGGGATTTGGGGGGCAGGCTGGTCGTGGCCGATGTGGCCGTAAAGGATTTTGTGTTCCGGGTAATTGCAGTTCATGCACCCAGCACCGCTCGAGAGAGGGTCTCCTTTTTTCGGGATCTGGACGTGTTTGTCGCATGTCCGAAACGCGTAGTTTTAATGGGAGATTGGAATGCCATCCTTAATCCCAAAATAGACAAGGTCGGGAGGGGAACGAGAGGGACGGAGAGATGTGAGACCAGCCTGGTTGACCTGATGGAAAGATGCGATCTGGTCGACAGGTTTCGTGTCGATCATCCGGGGCGGGAGAATTGGACATGGACAAATAGTGTGCCTTCCTACCCGAATACTTATTTGGATAGGATGTTAGTTAGAAGAGGCGATGTAGACTTTATATCGTGTCCTACGTTCAAATGGTTAGGTCAATCGGACCATAAACTAGTTATGGCCCAGTTGAAGTTAGGGAACAGGCCTAAACTAGCCGGGTACTGGAAGTTGAATACCTCCTTGCTGGAGATACGAGACTTCCGGGAAAAGCTAATGCAGCTTATCCAGAAGGCTTTAGTGGGGGCAGTTACCGGAAGTAGGTGGTGGGTCAGTTTAAAAACTAAGATCAGAACCTTTTCCGTCAAATACGCCCAGCGTCTCGCTTTAGATAAGGCCAAGACGGAAAAGCACTTAGAAGAGAAACTAACCCGGGTGGTGGCTGAGGGGGATACTGTAAGCATAGAACTAACTAAACAAGACCTACGACGCGAGGCTAGCGAGCGCTATGAAGGCCAAGTAGTTAGGGCTAGGCTAAGGAAAGTTTCCAATGAAGCCGTGAACTGCGACGTAGATGAGCGTAGGGAAGTTTCGAGGCGTGGCTCGGATAGATACATTGGAAAAGTCAAGCACCCAGATGGACGTGCCTTGGAGTCGACTCGGGAGATCTGCGAGGGATTTCGGGAGCATTTCGAGGAACGCTACACCCAACTGCCCAACCTCCCGGTCCAGGAGTTTGGCAACTATTTGGCTGACTCTCCCCGCCTCGATGTGGCTAGAGCAGCTGGTTGTGAAGGCAGGGTTACGGAGCGTGAGGTCTTAGCTGCGTTGAAGCAAGTCGGCTGTGACAAATCGCCGGGACTTGATGGTCTGCCCTACGAGATGTATTTGAGGCTGTCGCACATGTTTGTGCCGATTCTGACGAGTGTGTTCAACCACTGGTTTAACCAGGGTTCTATCCCCGGTCAAGTCACCAAGGGAGTGATCACATTGCTAAAGAAGCGGGACAGGCATGGTGGGGAGGAACTAGACGATTACAGGCCCATTACTCTGCTAAACACAGAGTTAAAGATTTTGGCCAAGATCTTATCGAACCGGTTGCAGGGTGTCATCGGAGAATTGATCGAACTTGAGCAGAACTACGCTGTGAAGGGGAGATCGATTCAGAACAACTTGCACCTGATTCGTACGATCATAGAGGGGATAGAAGACGACACGGAAGCCGCGCTGATCAACTTGGATCAGTCCAAAGCTTTCGACAGGGTCGACCATCGCTTCTTGGCATCTGTTTTAGAGACCGCCGGTTTCAAACCGGATTTCCGCAAATGGATCTCTGTTCTGTATAGCTCGCAGACGGCAGTAGTACAGGTAAACGGAAGGCGTTCGAAGTCTTTCGCTGTCTCCCGGTCGGTACGCCAGGGTTGTCCGCTGTCGCCCCTGCTCTACATCCTTGCACTGGAGCCACTACTTCGCAAGCTAAGGAGTGGGGAGGCAGGTCTGGCCCTATGCGGAATCGCTTTGCCTGGTGGAGCGCGAGCCAGGGTCTCCGCATTCGCCGATGACATCACCGTCTATGTGTCGTGCTTCCAAGACATTGAGAGGGTGACAGAGGCGCTCACACATTACGAAGCGATCACAGGGGCCAAAATCAACTGTAACAAGTCAACTGGCCTGCGGTTGGGTGCCTGGAGCGGTGACACAACCCTTCCAGCTCCGTTCTGCTGGACAGATGGCCCGGTTCGAATCCTTGGCGTGTGGTTCGGACCGGGCCTCCAGCTCGATAGGAATTGGTCGGAGGTACAGTCAAAGGTCGAAGCGTCGGTTAACACTTGGCTTCGAAGGAAACTCTCCTTAAAGGGTAGAGCGGAGGCGTGCGCCACCTACGTCTTCCCTCTCATCCTTTACCGATTGGCTGTGCTTCCCCTGCCTGTGAACCGCCTCAAGGTGCTCCGGCGCCTTCTGTCCTCACTTCTCTGGGACAGGAAGAGGCATTGGGTTTGCAGCCAGGTCTGCATTCAACGTCCGTGTGAGGGAGGCTTGGGGATGCCTGACTTGACGTGTCATCGAGACGCCGAGAGACTGGCTTTCCTGAGTCGAACATTGACAGAGGAATCTGCGTGGAACCCCGCGGTCGATAGTGCTTTCCCCGACCTTATCCTCGACCATTCGGTTGAGGGCCATCGTAGGCCGAGGGGTGAATCGCAGTTTTTCAGGGAGTGTCGAGCCGCGCTCAAAAAGCTTCCTAGGTCCAGTGACCTTTCGCGGCTTTCTAGAAAAGAACTCCATAGAGGATTAGTGAGGGGGGCAGCTGACGATCCGTTAGTTAAGCGTTGCGGGTGGACAGAGGAGGAGATCCGCTCCGAATGGAGTTGGGCACCGGGAACGAGTCATATCAACAACTCGGAGTTCTCTCTGACCTGGCGATTGGCCCGGAATGCGCTACCCCTTAATGCAATACTGCAGAGATCCGGAATTGAGGACTCACCCGAGTGTCCCCGTTGCGACAGGCTCTTTGAGGAAACGCCTGATCACGCTTTCTTCTTGTGCCATAAGCTCCAGCAGTACTGGGAGTACGTCAATGAGGTGACGGCTCGCATCGATCCTGAGCAGCCGCTGCCACTGCACCTAGCTTACGTAATAGACAACGTCTGTCCGCCGTGGGATGGGGAGAGACGAATGGTGTTTCTCGTGATCCTGGCTGTAGCGCGAATGGTGGTGTGGACGTCGCGTCTGAGAAATAACCAGGGGGTTGAATCTTTCGCTGATCAGGATCTGATCGCATTCTTCAAGCACCAGCTGAAAGTCAAGATCAGATGTGATAGGAAAAGATTACACTCCTCGGTTTTTGAAAAAAGGTGGATACAAGTAGCGAGCTTGTGTGTACGAAAAGGAGTCAAGTATGAGTACGTGTTCCCGGCCTGAGCATGGCGTGCACGGTTCCTTGTCCAGTCGGACCCCAGCCCTTTGGGTAAGTTTAGCCTCTTATCTAGTTGAATGAATGAGTTATCCCACCCTCCTGGTAATAGAAACCCTCCAAGATGCCCACTCTCCACTTTCAATTTTTTGTCCTCAGCCCCACCCCAACTTGCACTTATCTTGGAAGGACACCACCCACTCTCCAAACTCCATCCCCCACTCTCTATTTTCTCCCACTTAGATCCCACCCCCATTTAGAGACGAATCTGCTTGTTTTTGGTTCGGAACAAACCGGAAAACAGTGGGCAGTCTAATATTTAGAAAGGGTTAGGAGGGTCTTACTAACTGGGTTTTGCTTTTCTCCCCTACCCCATTATACTCCAATGAATTTCTGTAAATATAACCATATTATTTATTTATTTATTTTACTATATATGAAAAAAAAAAAAAAAAAAAAAAAAAAAACCCCCGAAGGAAAATTTTAAGATTGCAAACTAATTTTACAATAGCCTAAGTAGGACTGCCCCTAGAGTAAATGTGGTATTGTGGTGACTGAGATGATTCTAGTTAAGAGTAGGATAGACAATTTTATTACCTTTGACAAAGGATGACCAACAACACCCACCCCCACACTTTTGATGGCCTTGTGCCTAATTTGTTTTGAATATTAACATGTATTTTCTGCAAATAAATTTTTCAAAGTGTAGTATCTGTTCCGATGGATACTGCACGCCTGTCCTGTGCAGTTCTAGGAGGTCCACCCTCCCAGGCTTCGCCTCCCCTCTTTGGGGAGGAGTAAGTTTATTGCTTACTGTCTGAGGCGCCCCTACCGGGGAATGCCGACGGGGCTGCCCAGGCAATTTTTAAATGGCCAGAGTGCTCACCTCTCGAGCGCTGGCTTTTAACCCCACTTGCTCGACCCCGATCCTGGGTCACATCTTACCTGTGGGAGTAAGATAAAACTGGCCTTGTGCCTAACTCCCTTGAGGAGTAAATATAGGATCCTTTGTTGGCCTTTTGGCTAGGATCAAAGTGTAGTATCTGTTCCGATGGATACTGCACGCCTGTCCTGTGCAGTTCTAGGAGGTCCACCCTCCCAGGCTTCGCCTCCCCTCTTTGGGGAGGAGTAAGTTTATTGCTTACTGTCTGAGGCGCCCCTACCGGGGAATGCCGACGGGGCTGCCCAGGCAATTTTTAAATGGCCAGAGTGCTCACCTCTCGAGCGCTGGCTTTTAACCCCACTTGCTCGACCCCGATCCTGGGTCACATCTTACCTGTGGGAGTAAGATAAAACTGGCCTTGTGCCTAACTCCCTTGAGGAGTAAATATAGGATCCTTTGTTGGCCTTTTGGCTAAGATCAAAGTGTAGTATCTGTTCTCGGCATTTTTGCCTTGAGATAAAGTGTATTATCTAGTCCTAATCGATAGGTGTCGGTTTTACACTCTCGAATCAAAAATCAGATTATCATTTTATTTTTTAATCCCTTTTCCTTTTGGGCATTTATTCTCCCCTAAAGTACAGGTTAATACGCTCCCAAGGATCGGGCTATTTCGCCTGAGGCGCCCCACCGTCGAATACCGATACCCCCCCTCCCCAAATGTTTCCTAAGGCGCCCCACCGGCGAATACCGATACTCCCCCAGATTTGGCCGGAGACGCTCATACCGGCGAATGCCGACATTCCCCCATCCCCAAATTAGGCCTGAGGCGCTCATACCGGCGAATGCCGACACTCCCCCCCCCAATTTGGCCTGAGGCGCTCACACCGGCGAATGTCGACACTCCCCCTCCCCAGATTTGGCCTGATGCGCCCCAACGGCGAATGTCGACACTCCTCTTCCCCTTAATTTCGCCTGAGGCGCTCATACCGGCGAATGCCGACACCCCCCCTCTCCAGATTTGGCCTGAGGCGCTCATACCGGAGAATGCTGACATTCCCCCTCCCCAGATTTGGCCTGATGCCGACACTCCCCCTCCCCAGATTTGGCCGGAAGAACCCCACCGCCGACATTTCCCCTCCCCAGATTTGGCCTGAGGCGCCCCACCACCGAATGCCGACACTCCCCTCCGCAAATTTGGCCTGAGGAGCCCCGCCACCGAATACCGACACTCTCCCTCCCCCCAAATTTGGCGTGAGGCGCTCTATCGCCGAATGCCGACACTCCCCCATCCCCAGATTTGGCCTGAGGCGCTCATACCAGCGAATGCCGACATTCCCTCTCCTCAGATTTGGTCTGAGGCGCCCCACCGCCGAATGCTGACACTCCCTCTCCCCAGATATGGCCTGTGGCGCTCACATCGGTGAATGCCGACATTCCCCCCCCCTATTTGGCCTGAAAGGAGGAGGTAATGCCTGGAAGTATAACAGAACGGCCATAGTGAGGAAGGGAGGGGGGATGGAATATTAGCGTCTATTAATAATTAAGAAAGAAAGTGTGGGAGTGAGAGGGAAAGAAGAAAGAAAGAAAAAAAATGGTTGTAGTGTGAGTGAATTTCTACCCGCCACTCCCTTACTCTGACGTCATATCTGGTTTATCGT
Source organism: Sepiola atlantica (assembly GCA_963556195.1). Classification (NCBI taxonomy): domain Eukaryota; kingdom Metazoa; phylum Mollusca; class Cephalopoda; order Sepiida; family Sepiolidae; genus Sepiola; species Sepiola atlantica. Next base: position 136,963 of record CAUVYP010001223.1, read on the forward strand.
GACTTTGCATTATTTTTCTTCTCAAATTAGTATAAATAACGTTGAAAAATGGAGTTAAAAGCCACCCCCCATTGGAGAAAAGTGCTCAGTCGACCCCGGAAGAGTCAATTTTTTTTTTCCGGTTCCGAGATATTACACGCGTCTGGGCTGGCCGGTCGGAATGATGTCACCCGTGTGACCGTGTGTTGGGTACTTTCGGAGGAGAAGCTTTACATACATACATACATACATACATACATACATCCATACAGACAGGTGACGTTTATATAATAGATTACATATTATTTATATATATATATATAAATATATATATTACATATTATTCATATATATATATATAAATATATATTACATGTTATTTTTATATATATATATATATATATATATTACATATTATTCATATATATATATATATAAATATATATTACATATTATTTATATATATATATATATATAAATATATATTACATATTATTTATATATATATATATATATATAAATATATATTACATATTATTTATATATATATATAAATATATATATTACATATTATTCATATATATATATATATACATATATAAATATATATTACATATTATGTATATATATATATATATATATATATATATACATATAAATATATATTACATATTATTTATATATATATATATTACATATTATTCATATATATATATATATATATATATAAATATATATATTCCATATTATTTATATATATATATATTACATATTATTTGTATATATATATATATATATATATTACATATTATTTATATATATATATATAAATATATATATTACATATTATTCATATATATATATATATAAATATATATTACATGTTATTTTTATATATATATATATATATATATATATATATTACATATTATTCATATATATATATATATAAATATATATTACATATTATTTATATATATATATATATATAAATATATATTACATATTATTTATATATATATATATATATAAATATATATTACATATTATTTATATATATATATATAAATATATATATTACATATTATTCATATATATATATATATACATATATAAATATATATTACATATTGTGTATATATATATATATACATATAAATATATATTACATATTATTTATATATATATATATTACATATTATTCATATATATATATATATATATATATATATAAATATATATATTCCATATTATTTATATATATATATATATATATATATTATATAAATATATATATTACATACTATTTATATATATATTATACATATATTATATTATATATATAAATATGAGGTCAATGGCGGGGTGTGCGGGAATGGAAGTATAAAGGGAGACTACGTCAAGGCTGAAGATGTAGTTGTTGACGCGGAGCTGTTGGGGTTGGAGCAAGTTGAGTCTATCTGCTCTGACCAGGTAATAGATAGACTCAACTTGCTCCAACCCCAACAGCTCCGCGTCAACAACTACATCTTCAGCCTTGACGTAGTCTCCCTTTATACTTCCATTCCCGCACACCCCGCCATTGACCTCATAACTGACCACATCTCCTCTAACAATCTTGACTGTTTTGGGCTTACCCCTACAGACATTCATCAGCTCCTACGTATCATTGTGGATAACACTTACTTTAAGTTCCAACAAGACACATACAAACAAGTCTCTGGCCTACCCATGGGTTCCAGTCTCTCCGGCCTCCTCGCCATTTCTTACATGAACAGACTGGAGCAGCAAGCACTTAGCACCTGCCATTCCCATATTTTCTTCTCGAGATACGTCGACGACATTTTGATCCTCACTTCATCCCGAGAGGAAGCTATCTCTATCTTTAATACATTTAATAATTCTGACCCCCACATTAAATTCACCATCGAACATCCCAACACCTCAGGCTCTCTCTCTCACTTCTAGACTTCAAACTCAGCATTAATGACGACGGATCTCTCCACACCACTTTCTATAGAAAACCCGCCTGCAGGAATCTCTTTATCCACTACAAATCCGCACTACCCCTCAAATCCAAAATTAGTTACGCACAAACCGAAATCACCCGCATACAAGACAAATGCTCTTCTTCTTCCGATAAAACAACACACACCGAAGCCTTCCACCAAACTCTATTGACCAACGGCTTCCCGCTAACTACCATATCTAGCCTTAACAACACCAGAAGACGTAGACACCACACTCTCACCAACACATGCTTCCTTAAACTCCCCTTCTTTAGCGACCGTATCACTTCTGCTATCCGCAATGCCATACGTAGTGAGAACCTTAACATACAACTTTCTCACACAGGCACCTCTCTCCGACAACATTTATCCAAAAAAAGCCACTACACCCCAGACCCCTGCTCTCTAGCTAGTTGCCCCATCCCCAACTCTGGCCTCTGCCTCCGCACATATACAGTATACAACCTGCAATGCTCTAAGTGCCAAAAGTTCTACATCGGTAGTACCGTTAGGCCTCTACACCAACGTATTAAAGAGCATCTAAACACCCACATTTCCTCCTTCCATAAACACTTAATTTCATGTGGCAACACACATCGCTCCATTAGTGTCCGCATCCTCAACTCTGTCCGCAATATAGGCCAGCTTCGAATTTCGGAAGCTATCCTAATCTCTAAATTTCGCCCTGCCTTGAATAACAGATTCGAGTTGTCATCTCCCTTCATCCTCTGATTCTTACATCCTCACACTCCCACCTCCTCACACTCCCACCCACAACTTACTTACTTTTTTTTTTTTTTTTTTTTTTAATAATCCTCTCTCTTATTATTCCCCCCCCCTCCCCTGCTAATAAAAAAAAAAAAAAAAAAAAGGTCCCATCCTTGGCTTTTATCCACTTCACAACTCAAATTCCTTCTCAAGTTTCCAATCTCATTTCTAAAGTCTGAATATATTATTTAGAATAAGTTATCTCCCTTTGACAGTAAATTTAAATTTAGATTTGAAGAGAATAAAGGAAAAAAAAATAAATAATAAATAAATAAATAAATA
>CAUVYP010001223.1:147500-151140 GCA_963556195.1 Sepiola atlantica
TTTTATTATTTCATTTTATGTTATAATATATATATATATATATATATATATATCTATCTCTCTCTCTATATATATATATATATTTATATATATATATCCATTTCTCTCTCTATATATATATATGTATATATATATATATATATATATATATATATATATATATATGTATATATATATATTTATATATGTATGTATATATATATATATTTATATATATATATATATGTATATATATATTTATATATATATATGTATATATATGTATATATATTTATATATGTATTTATGTATGTATATATGTATGTATATATATATATGTATGTATATATATGTATATATATATGTATTCATATATATATATATATATGTATATTTATATATGTATATATATATTTATATATATATATATATATATATATTTATATATGTATATATGTAGATATATATGTATATATAAAATGTATATGTATATATATGTATATATATACATGTTTATATATATATGTATATATATATAAATGTATATATATATATATATGTACATATATATGTATTTATATATATATATGTATATTTATACATGTATATATATGTATATAAGTATATATATATATGTATGTATATATATATATAAATGTTTATATATATATGTATATATATATATTTATGTATATATATGTATTTAAGTATATATATATATATGTATGTATATATATATATATAAGTATATATATATATATATATATAAATGTGTATATATATATGTATATAAGTATATACAGGGTGTGCCAAAATAAGGGTCCTATCTTTAAATTTGAATAACTTGAATTTGAATAACTTCCACAAAATAAAAGTTAAACTCATCAAACTTTATGTGTGTGTAGACTGACCCTTCCGAGATTTTTTGAAATAAACAAAACAAATTTTAGCCGAAAAACACTTCTTAAAACTTACAAAAACTAAAGTATTGTTTTTTACACTGTTTTGAGTTTTTTAAGCAAAAATAATGTTTTCTAAATGAGTGTACGTTCCTTAGGGCTAATACGGCTCATGCTTGCTTCGGAAGGGGTCCTTTACTTATTCTAAAAAAAAAAATTTTTTAAATCAATAAATAAACAAGTTATGAATTTTTGAAAATAGGACCCTTATTTTTGCCCACCCTGTAATTATATGTATGTATATATATATATATAAATGTTTATATATATATGTATATATATATAAATGTTTATATATATATGTATATATATATATTTATGTATATATATATATAAATGCTTATATATATGTATATATATATTATATATTTATAGGTATATATATATGTATATATATATCCATATATATATATAAATGCTTATATATATGTATATATATATATATGTATATATTTATAGGTATATATATATGTATATATACATATCCATATATATATATAAATGCTTATATATATGTATATATATATATATATATGTATATATTTATAGGTATATATATTTATAGGTATATATATATATCCATCTCTCTCTCCTAACTAGCGGTGCCAATCCATGGTTATTTCACATAAACAAAATAAATAAAAACTTTTATTTTTTAACCACTTTACTAAAGTAATAATTTATTTCTTGTTTTAATACTATAAGCCTCTCCGTCCTTGGTAATTATGGCTATCTCGCAATTATTATTAAAACATATATATATATATATATATATATATATATATATATATATATATATATATATATATATATATATAAATATTGTTGTTATAATGGAATAATTCCAGGAGGAAATCCGCGTATGAGAGCTCAATGTGATAAACAGAGCAAGTATAACATAAAATATAATAACACGAAATTACATAATTATCGATGCAATAATTTATTTCAACCATGTGGTATTTTCAAGCATCCAATACAGATAATTACATTTTTGGGTCTTAAGAAATCATTTAAATAGATATATATATACATATATAATTTAATATTTACTTAAATAAATGATATATATATATATATATATATATATATAGAGAGAGAGAGAGAGAGTGAGAGAGAGAGATAGAGAGATAATTTAATATATATATATATAGATAATTTAATATTTACTTAAATCAATATATATATATATATATATATATATATATATATATATATATATATATATATATGAGCGAGAGAGATCATTTAATATTTACTTAAATATATATATATATATCATTAAAAATTTACTTAAACAAATATATATATATATATATATATATATATATATATATATATATATATATATACAAAGAAAAAGAGAAAAGGAGAGAGAGAGGGAGAGAGAGAGAGAGATAATTTTATATTTATTAAATAAATATATATATATATATAATTTAATATTTACTTATCTCTCTCTATCTTTCTATCTATATAGATAGACAGATAGAGAGAGAGATAATTTGATATTTACTTAGATAAATAAATGTACATATATATATATATATGTATATATATATATATATATTTATAGATAATTTAATATTTACTTAAATATATATATATATATATATATATATATATATATATATACATAGAAAGAGGGAGATAGAGAGATATTTCAATATTTACTAAAAATAAATATATATATAATTTAAAATAAACTTAAATAAATATATATATGAGAGAGAGATCATTTTATATTTACTTAAATATATATATATATAATTAAAAATTTATTAAATAAATAAATATACTTATATATATATATATATATAAAGATAATTTAATATTTTTTTAAATAAATATATATATATATATAGAGAGAGAGAGAAATAGATAATTTAATATTTACTTCAATATATATAAATATATATATATATATATATATATATATATATACATAGAAAGAGGGAGAGAGAGAGATAATTTCATATTTATTAAATAAATATATATATATACATATAATTTATAATTTACTTACATATATATATATATAGAGAGAGAGATAATTTAATATTTAACTAAATAAATAAATATATATATATATATATATATATATATATATATATATATATATATATATATATATATATATATGATAATTTTATTTACACAGACATGTACAAAATCTGCGACACTAGCATGTCGATGTTATCGATCAACAGTTACTATAAACTGAGATCTCATCAGACAGAGTAAGAATCTGATCTTAACCTCAGATCATATTTGGAGAGAATATATGTATATATATATATATATATATATATATATATATATATATATATATATATATATATATATATATAATTAAATATTTACTTAAATATATATAGAGATAGATAATTTAATATTAACTTGAATAAATATATAGATATATAGATATATATAATTTAATATAAACTTAAATAAATATATATATATATATATATATATATATAGAGAGAGAGAGAGAGAGAGAGAGAGAGTGAAAAAGAGATAATTTACTTATAAATATATGTATATATATATATACATAAAGGGAGAGAGATAATTTAATATTTATTAAATAAATATATATATATATATATATACACATATAATTTAATGTTAACTTAAATAACTTGAAAAAATAAATAAATAATTATATATATATATATATATAATATATATATATATAT